>BMAO01002114.1:0-138162 GCA_019973975.1 Trichonephila clavata
TATACATATAAGCAGTAAAATTTATAAACATCATGAAATACCCAGCGAAGTAAGGTAAAGGCCAGTATATATATTGTCACAAACGATACGCTCTGAGTGGCCGAACGGTTAGAGCACTGCTCTACAATGCAAGTGGCTCGGGTTCGAGCCTCCAGATATTTGTTTGTTAAATTCAATCATGACTTTCATTATTATTATTATGGACATTTGCAAATTATGTAAATTGAATTTATGTTAATCTTTCCCCTGGTGGTTATTCTAGAACCCTCCACCAGTTTATAAAAGTACTGCAGCTGGATAGGTCTTCAGTTGTGGTGCTGCCCGTGTAAAACACTACGACAAAATAAATTGTGTATTGGATAACATCGCCTTATTCCTTCTACGTGACATTTGGTGGAGGCGCCGGGTAACGATAGCATCGGCAACGGATATCAGAGAAGTCGAAGGCTCCAAGGGCTACCTCCAGAATACGGGTTGCTACCTTGCCGAGTCCGAACTGTAAAAAGAATGCCGGAAGGTGAAACGGAAGACAAGGCAACATCATCAATCCCATCTATGTATTTACCTATCAGCTGCCACGAGAGCCTTGTTCATTCTCTGGCTTGAATACCGAAGATGCTGAAAAATGGAAAATGATTACGAGAGGATTGCTAACTACAACAATTGGGATGAAACAGTACGTCTGCAAATGTCGTGTTCTATCTAAGCGGAACTGCAAGGTTGTGGTTTGACAACAATGAAGATCGATTGAAAAGTTGGACAGACTTCGAGAGACTTTTTGAAGAGACTTTCGGAAGGCCTGAGGACGTAAAAAGTTTTGCAGAAGATTATTAAGGACAAGGGCTCAGCGTCCTGGCGAAACGCATGAGTCTTACGTTCAGGACGTATTGTCATTATGCAGGAAAGTGGATAAAATATGCCAGAAGATCAAAAGATATCGCATCTCATGAAAGGGGTGGCTGAAATCTCTACCAGGTACTGATAAACAGAGAAGTTAGCACAGTAGATAAATTTGTTACGTGTTGCCGTGAAGTGGATGCCATGAGAAAGAGACGAGTTGTGCCGCTACGATATGAGAGACTACCTAATGTTACACCCATATCAATGGCCAATGAAGGAGATCTAAGCGATCTAATTCGAAGGATTGTTAAAGAAGAAATCGAGAAAGTACTCCCACGGATCGCAACATGTAAGACGACGAGCCAAGCGATTTAGAATCCATTATCCGAGAAGAAGTTCGAAGCAATTTGGCTCCACTCTCTCGAGAAAAACTACGCCTTCCCTTACAGAACTCAAAGGACTGGCGGAAGTTCCTGGAGACCAAGGCCGAGACCTCGACAAGAAAACAGACCAACTCAACAGGATACCGGAAGGAAGACTGACCTTTGGCGTACTTCAGATAACGTACCAATTTGCTTCATTGTGGACGACCGGGTCACGTGACTAGATATTGCCGTGATAGACGACGTGTTTTTAACGCAGCAAGACAAAGAAGGCAATTAGACCAGTCGAACCTGCGTTCGACTCTCTTTCTGATTACGGCCGCGATCCTGAATCTAATTACCAGCGTTACAGAAGTAATTCGCCGTACCCTAGACGCAATCCACAACGCCACCAATCAAGATCTCCATCTCGTCGCTCACCTGTTAGGTCCAGTGAGGAAAATAAGGCATGCGACCTGCGTGGGAGGTAAGGCCGCAATAAACGAAAACCTCCAGTATACACGGCTGCTAAACTAGTCAAAAATTTGTATCCGTAACTGTCAATGGGCATATCGTTAATGCCTTGGTTGATTCAGGAGCTGATTATTCAGTAGTTTCCGAACAGTTACGCACGCAACTAAGGACGCCCATGTTTTCAGAACACAACCCGATTCTTCGAACTGCCTGTGGTAAGGTTGTAGAAGCTATATAGGACGATGCATGTTGCGAGTGAACTTGAATGGAGTGGTGCAACCTTTCGAATTTTGGTATTCCAGCAATGCAGTCATGATCTCATATTGGGATGGGACTTTTTCAAAGCAACTGATGCCATTATTGATTGTGGATCAGGTGAACTTCAGATTGGAGAAGTCTCTCAAAATGAATGAAGTAAATTCTGGTTTATATGCGGTCAGTGACGTTGTCATTCCAGGAAACTCTATAAGAAAGATTTCCGCTTGGCTAAAGACCACAGACCTTAGAAAAGGTTATAGTTACTGGAATGAAGAATTTTGAATGGACAAACAGCTAAAAGTCCAGCTACAATAGCCACACTCCAGAATGGTAAAATAGATATTTGGATTGCTAACAGTTCCTCTCAGCCACAGATAATACCAGCTGGCATGTGTATAGCCGAAATGACGGATATTGAGGATGGATTGGTAAGTTCTTTGAACGAGAATGCTGACAAAATCGAAGTAAAACAGATGAAGCACCCTAGACAGTCGGTGAAAGAATTCAAATGCCTTGTAGACCGGAACTGCGTGAGGCGCAACAGAAAGATCTTTTGAAGTTGCTTAACGACTTTACAGATGTTTTTGATTTTGAGAACAAAATAAGAGTCTCGAGTAAAGTAAAACACAAGATAAACACCGGCGATTGCCAACCTATTAAGCAAAAAGCCATATAGAGTGTCTTTTGAAGAGAGAAGAATAATTCAAAAAGAGGTTGATCAAATGCTGAAGCTTGACATCATAGAGCATTCGGAGAGTCCGTGGTCATCCCAGTTGTTCTGGTGAAAAGAAAAATGGATCCTGGCGTTTCTGTGTGGATTACCGTCGCTTGAACAAAATTACCAAAAAGGATGTGTACCCTTTACCCCGGATTGACGATGCCTTGGATAACCTTTCGGGTGCAAGCTTGTTTTCTACAATAGACCTTAAGTCTGATACTGGCAGATTGAAGTCGATGAAAGAGACAGAGAGAAGACGCTTTTATTACTCCGGATGGATTATACCAATTTAAGGTTATGCCATTTGGGTTATGTAACGCCCCAGCCACGTTCGAAAAGAATGATGGATAGTAATTCCTTAAAGGGATGAAGTGGAAGCACTGTCTATGTTATCTAGATGATGTCATTGTCTACGCTGCCTCTTTCGAAGAACATCTTTTGAGATTGAGGATGGTGCTTCAGTGCATACGAGATGCTGGATTGACACTGAACCATAAAAAGTGTCGTTTTGGTCAAAGAAGCCTTAAGATTCTTGGTCACTTAGTGGACAAAGATGGAATTCGTCCAGATCCAGGGAAGGTCGAAGCAGTTCTAGAATTTCCAACCCCCCAAACCGTTACGCAAGTTAGAAGCTTTTTAGGGATCTGCTCTTATTATCGCCGATTTGTCCATAATTTTGCCGACATCGCCAGGCCGTTGCACGAATTATTGAAGCAAGATGTTAAATTTGTATGGAAAGAAGAACATCAATCAGCATTCATCCGTTTAAAATCACTGCTGACGAGATATCCTGTGCTTGGCTTCTTTAAACCAGAAGCTAAAACCATAATACATACTGACGCCAGTGGATATGGCATTGGTGCTATTCTCGTACAAATACAGAGTGGGTTTGAAAGGCCTATTGCTTATGCATCCCGATCACTTTCAACATCCGAGAAAAATTATTCGACTACAGAGAAGGAATGTTTAGCAGTTATTTGGGCGATAAGTAAATTCCGACCCTATATCTTTGGCCACCCATTTACGTGGTAACAGATCACCACTCTTTATGCTGGTTGGCGAATCTAAAAGATCCATCTGGGCGATTAGCAAGGTGGGCTTTGCGTCTTCAAGAGTACGATGTGGAAATAGTTTCAAGACCGGAAGAAAGCACCAGATGCTGATTGCTTATCGAGGAGCCCGCTGCTTAAAATTGAAGAAGAGCCCACTGAAGATATACCATTCCCAATTTCGAAAGTGAGCAAAGTAAAGACCCTGATGTAGCAAATATTCGAGACGAAATGGTTAGAAAGAGAGACTTCTCAAAGTTTAAAGAAATTAGTGGAATTTTATACAGAAAAAAATACGATCCTTTAGGAAAGCAGTGGCTATTGTTCATACCGAAACATCTTAGAGGGGACGTATTAAAAAGCCTTCACGATGCACCGACAGCGGGTTATTTAGGGTTTGCCAAAACGTACGACCGAATCAGACGGAAGTATTTCTGGCCTGGCCTGGCCTATACCGCAGTGTCCGACGCTATGTGTCTCATTGTCGAGAGTGTCAAAGGCGAAAATCTCAACCTCAGCGACCTCCAGGATTGCTTCGTCCAATATTGCCAGGGGATATCCCGTTTGCTAAAATAGGGATAGATTTACTTGGAAGATTTCCTCTAACAAAGCAAGGGAATAGATGGATAATTGTCTGTACAGATTATCTCACTCGATTTACTATCACAAAGGCCCTACCAAGCGGTGAAGCCATGGAAATAGCCAAATTTCTGGTTGAAGACGTTATACTGAAACATGGATCACCAAGGGAAATCATCAGCGATAGAGGGCGATCATTTTTGTCGAATCTCGTTAAAGAAGTAAATAATTTATGCTTGACGTATCATTTGCTAACTACTGCATATCACCCTCAGACAAATGGCCTCACGGAAAGGTTCAATAAAACACTCGCTGACATGCTGGCCATGTATGTCGATGTTGACCAAAAGAATTGGGACAACATACTTCCATTTGTCACCTTTGCATATAACACCGCAAAGCAGGAGACGACAGGTTTCAGTCCATTTTTCCTTGTTCATGGACGTGATGTGGATACTCTACTAGATGCCATTTTGCCCTTTCTTCCCGATGAATCAGTGAATGATTACGTTCAAAACCTGATAATGAAGGCCGAAGAAGCTAGACAACTAGCAAAAATACATCTAACAAGAACACAAGACAAAGACAAATGCCGTTATGATGAAAGACATCGGATAGTGAATTATAAAGAGGGAGACCTGGTTTGGATATTTACTCCAATCCGCAAAGTTGGATTATCTGAGAAATTGTTAAAGCGATACTTTGGACCCTATAGGGTGAGAAAAAGGTTATCCGAAGTGACTTATGAAGTGGAACCTTGTGATAGTATGCGCACCAAACGAAAATTAAGAGACGTGGTACATGTTCTGCGAATGAAACCTTATAAAGACCCTGACCTTCAGCTAGAAGATATTGAACAAGAAAAGTCCCCAACGGAACCAGTCCGGACTGTTTTTGACAAAAGGAACCCTAAACAAGTTTACTTTGGACCTATTACAAGAAGCCGTTCGAAACAACTACAGCGGGTCGCTGTGTCTCCTAAGGAGGGAGAAATGTCACAAACTGATACGCTCTGAGTGGCCGAACGGTTAGAGCACTGCTCTACAATGCAAGTGGCTCGGGTTCGAGCCTCCCAGATATTTGTTTGTTAAATTCAATCATGACTTTCATTATTTATTATTATGGACATTTGCAAATTATGTAAATTGAATTTATGTTAATCTTTCCCCTGGTGGTTATTCTAGAACCATCCACCAGGTTTATAAAAGTACTGCAGCTGGATAGGTCTTCAGTTGTGGTGCTGCCCGTGTAAAACACTACGACAAAATAAATTGTGTATTGGATAACATCGCCTTATTCCTTCTACGTGACAATATATATAAGAACTATCATGACTATAGTTATCTTAGGTTGAGACATATTTTGTGTATATTTTTGAATTATATATATATACCTGTAATCTTGATTTCTAAGGCCAGGGGTTTGCTATAATACTACTATGGCTAATATACTGTTTACTATCTTGATCTTAGGTTTATAACTACTTTCTACATATATATGAATTTTATAAAAAATATATATAACAAGCACAATTACAATCGTATTGCATCCAAAACTTCGTTTGCAAATTAGTTTAGAGAAAAAATTTGCCTTATAAATACAGATGAAATTATAACCCATAAAGAATTGAAAATACTCGTTACTTTAATAAATATATAAAAGGGAAAAATATCATCCCAATATATTTTTACTTCCGTTGTCATCATCCTAAATGTTTTCCTACTTTGTTTTATTGCTTCCGTTCGAGAGTACATTCTAGTTATGTGTTAGCATTCCAGAAGATATTAAAAATCTAAAAGTTGCTTCCGCATTTTCTCGACTCAAAAGAATTGTCATTCTTCGCTATATTTATGTACATATTGGTTATTTCTTTTGCTCGGGCCTTTCAAAGGCACTTATGCAGAGGGAGAGTAGACTCCAGGAAGAGGAAGTATTGTTTTGAAATAATATCCTTTAGGTTTATGTTCGTTGTTTTCAGTAAACAAATATTATTTCGTGACTTCTCTTATGTACAAAAAAAAAAAAAAATTCAAAACCTTTTAGGATATCTCGTCTATAAATTTCTTGAAAAAATTCAATTGTAACCATACACCTCTACATAAAATGAAATTTTTGCGTGTCATTATGGATATATTCTTTTTTATTTCCATTCGCCAGGGTTTCAGAAGACCACAACACCACAAGTGGAGAGGAGCAAGAAAAAAACAGACAAGATAAACAATGTAGGAAATAAAAACGTGGCAAGAAAAGTCTATGAACCCAATAAGTCCCTAGCTTGCCAATAAAGATCGCAGAAAGAGGAGCCATTTAGTGCTGGGCAGCGGCTAATGTGGCCAGCATCCATGTCCTCGCAAATATCACAGAGCTTGCAGAAAGGTGCATATGCAACATGAATATGATGAAGAATCGTTATGAATATTATCTTATAAATTGAACAAACTGTACACAGATGTTGTTTTCTCTGCAATTATTCACTACGTGTGGTAAACAGAGCTTTACAGAGAAAGTACTCTACCCGGCAGCGACTAGAATAAGGTTATGGCAACTAAATAAAAATTGCGAGAAGAGTTACCAAATTGGCGACTGATTTGGCAAACCTGCTTCTACGGTTGCCATAATATTATTCATTCTTTAAATGCTGACAATATTAAATAAAAGGAAAATGATGTAAAAATTTTCAGATACGTGGATAGGTAAATTATCAGAAATAAAAGACATAAAGAATTTTAACATTCGAACTTTTTTATTGCAGTGTCCACAGTGACTTTAATTTAACAAACATCCTCACAAAAAGTACAATTTTTTTTCATATCCTTACTAGCCATTACATACATAACTTCACTGGGTATTTCATCATGCTGTATGAATACAAATGTTTTTAAAATATTGATATTCAAGTTCTATCATTAAACTTCGACAATACTTTTAAAACATTCTTACACAAACCTAATCTTTTAATTAAAAAAGGATATGAACTGAATTTCTAAGACAGAAGTATATATATATTTTACACCCTTCGGGATTTCATTTCCACAAAACCCGTTCTTAACGGATCGCTATCGAACTAAAGAAACATGCCAGCCAAATCTAAAGTCATTTGGTCTAATAGTGCAGGGTATCTCGTGAGAAGGGATTGAATCGTTTTTCTCCTACACATATATGGAAATATACGTAATTTTTTTTAATTTAAAAATGGACTTATATATTACTGAGAAATTAACATTGCAATTATACAGTAAAAGAGTTTATATTCATTCTTATTTATGTCATTGTTAGAGAATCCATGTATTTGAAGAAAATCACATTCCTTCTGTTAGGTTTAGAAATTCTATTCTTGGTATTGTAGTTATTTCCCACAACTATTTATCAATACCAATGCAGTTATTTGATTCCCATTCCCAGTATTTTTTCTCTTTTACTTTCGAGAAAAATGTTAGGGAAACAAAAAAATCTTAAGCTTTTGTGTTTATTAAATTTATGCGTTTCTCCATATCAGCTAAAAGGCATAAAGAAATAAATTACAGAATTATTTGCTCATTCATCGAACTATTTAGAATTCAATTGCTTTACAATAATCATTGTATTTGTTGTGACCTTACTTTGAAGATCAGGTAAAAAATTCTACTCAAAAATATTTAAGCACCGATACAATTAATTATAAATTAAGAATACATATACCACTTTACTATAAAAAATAATTTTACATCTTAGACTTTCTTCACAAGTGCTTTAAAATTTAATTAAGAAAAAAAAATTAAAAATTGTTTTAATTGGATAAAATTTATTGTTTATTATGTTTATTCGAGGAAACTACATATTTTTTTTAAATCTGACATATTTTTTAATCCTACGCATTTTATATTTTACTCCTACTATATTGATTTATATTTAACTTTTTGTAAATACTTGTTTTAAATTCATATTTTCAACACAAGATTAATTATTTCCGTGTTAACAGTTTGTAAAATCGTGTATAAATTTTTTCAGACTTTACCTTTTAAATATTGTAAAATCTGACTTAATTTTATTACATCCATGTAATAATTAATAAAAATATAAACAGATATATCATCGCATTAATTTATATTTTGTAAATATCTACTAAAAATTACTGAACTAAAAATAAGTTATTCCTTTTTAAATGATAAAAAAAACACATAAAAAATGTGATAAAATTTTTTATTGAAAGCCAAATCCTTTCGAAATAATTTTTAAATCTATTGAGGTGAATCTATTGATAAAAATATCTTAAAGAGTAACTATCGCTTTCATAGAGTCCCTATCTCTTTCATAGAGTCACTAACTCTTTCAGAGAGTCACTATCTCTTTTATAGAGACACTATCTCTTTTATAGAGCCACTATCTTTTTTATAGAGTCACTATCTCTTTCATAGAGTCACTATCTCTTTTATAGAGCCCCTATATTTTTATAGAGTGGCTAACTCTTAATAACAAGTCACTATCTCTTTAATAGAGTCACTATCTGTTTTATAGAGTCACTATCTCTTAATATATAAAGAGTTACTACCTATTAATATATAATGAGTCACTATCTCTTAATATATAAAGAGTCACTATCTCTTAGTGTATAAAGAGTCACTATCTCTTAATAAAGAGCCACTATCTCTACAAAAATAAAGAGTTACCATCTCTCAAAAAAGAGTCACTATCTCTCAAAAATAGTCACTATCTCTCAAAAAATAGTCACTATTTCTGTGACAAAGTCGCTATTTCTGTAACAATGAGTCTATCTCTCTATATAATATCATTGGCATTCAAATTTCTAAGTTTCCATTCTTGAAGACTATGTTGTTATTATGCTAAATGGAATTCTTCCTGTCGTTACTGGATCAGTTTTGATGAATCGCTGGAAATTCTACCATTCTTTACGTTCTAAAGTTGTTTTCACTACCTTTAAGAGGATTGCCAAGTTCTTTTGAATATTAATCAGTTTTAGGGAACAATTATTTGCTATCAATACAATATCACAGCACTTGATATCTGCAGGGAAAATTTAACAGTTGATCTGAGTGCTGGCATAAGGATTCTTCTTCAGTAATTTTGAATGGCATGTTTGAAGCCTTCTGTGTCATCGGTGGTAGCACAGGCTTCATCTCTAGAAGGTTGAACAATTCAATTATTTGTTATTTCTGTTCAAGTATTTTTTATTGTCTAGGATTGGTTTTGCAGTATTCCAAAAAAAAAAAAGAATATAACCAATGGAACAAAATATATAAGACATGTCGCAGTAATACATCATTTGCAGCATATTGATGATCCAAAGAAGCACAACAGAAAATGCATCAAACAATAATTCCGTCATTGGCAATGACTTATATACCAAAGTTTATACTTTGAAATTGCATTTTCGCAGAGCTCCAGAAAAAAAAATATATATCCAACGAAATAGAGCATGTAAGACATGTCACAATAATATAACACTTGCAACAGATTGATGACCCAAAGAAACATAACAGAAAACGCACCAAACAACGATGCCTCCATTATCAATGATTTATTTATCAAAAACTTGTGTTCTGAAAAAAGCCAAAGCAGTGATTAAATAACAACTTCACTCTGCTTGCTCAGACGCTAAACTGAAAATTTTTTAAAAGCTAACAATATAATTAAAAATATCGTAGCATTTGTTGCGATTTTATATTGTTTGCAGTAGTAGATGAATTGTGTTGCATATATTGTTAAAATAACTAACTATGATGGGCTACAATGGTGTTGTAACAATAAAAACACGCAAAGAAAAGAACCTAGCTCAAAATGGTATTTTTTGAAAATATACATCGCCTTTTTTTACTCTTATTAATTATATTTAACTATAGTTAATATTTATATTTTATAATTTTTTAAAATTAAAAATAGTTTATTATATCAACGTTTTGTTAAATATCATAATTTATGTCATACTAGTTGGAAAACTTAAGTTAAAACCTGCCAAAAGCAAATATTTCGATCTAATTTAGCTTAAGTATAGACTCAAAACAAAATAACTTCATTTACATTAATTGAAGTAAGAATTCATGATATTTGCGAGTTATCGTAACCTCTTGGGACATAATATGAAATGAATGTCAATCCAGTGCGTACGACACATAGGAAATCGAGCCTGCCGAGTTATTAATAGAGTTGGTGATTTTGTGATAATATGTAAGTACCGAAATTATCTGAAAAAAGATAAAACGGGCGATTTCAAACTATCATGAGCAGCGCTAAAGCACAAACCGAAAAATATTTAAACTATGAGCATTATTGTAAGTTAAAAACGTTCTAAATGAATCAATCAAACTAAAGTTTAATTTAGGAGTATGGAAAAGGTAAAATAAATTTAGTTTCGATCAAGTTACATCAGAAATGCAAAATTAGAACTGTGAAACCCGAAACGTGATGCGAAATCTATAACGCAACTATTCAAAATATACTTTATTTAACAATTACTACTTGCGGGTAATTTAGCTAATTTAGTAATGAATAATAGAAAACATGACAGCTTTTGTTTTAATATATATATATATATGCTAATTTAAACCCATTATCGTTAAACAAGATATCAATCATTGGCATGGCCAAGTAATTTTAGCGCGTTTTTCACATGTTGTATTTTACAATAATGCAACTAATGAACTTTTTACTAACGGAAAGTAGTGTACTACACTTAAAAAAAATTTAAAAATTATTAAATTTAAATATGATTTGACTCATCTAGGGCACAAATGCGACCCAATGCCGAAAACCCAAGGTCAATCGGTTTTTTATTGGCTGAGAACAAGGTACGACAAAATATGGAACGAAGACGAAATTTACGCCCTAATAGCGCTTTTTTTCACTACGTGAAAAACACGCTAAAAATTAATTTAAACGTTCTTACTGTTAGCTATTGAATTTATTGCTTATTACTGACAATTGAATGTTCGATTAAAAATGTATAATTATGAAGAATAACCCGTGGGATAAGAAGCTGGAAAAATTATTTACATTCACTCTATAAAAATATTCCAAAACAAAATAATAATACCTCAAAAAACACTTCAGCATTTTCTTTTATATTTTTAAGGTTTTTCCTTCCACTGTTATTCAATAAATCATTTTTAAAGAATAAAGAAAGCTGTCCTTGTGATGTGTTATAGAAACTAAGCGTTTAAACATTATTTTATATAACACTAAATGCTTTCTAAGAATTTAAAATAATGCAGATTTCAAATAATTTTTCACATTCACTATATAAGGGGGAAAACATTCAAAAAGAGAACAATTTTATCTGATAGAAACCTTTCAAAAATTTTCTCTTATATTTTGAAGACATTTCTTTCGATGTGGTTTATTTCTATATCTCATAAAGTAAGAAAATTTTTGGCACCTTTTTTTTCTTTCGAAATTGTAAATTGACTCCAATTCCCCCCCCCCCCATGTTTTGCCTTCAATTGATATTCTCTTTCATTTGAATACTAATCTATTATTATTGTTTTAATATTTTAATGATTTAGCAATCTAATAGCTCATTATTATGCAATAAAGTACCAAAAATAATGGTATAACAATACGCAAATACAAAAATGGCCCTATTCTCGCGTATACATGGGCTCTGTATGTTTTCAGAACTTTCCTATATATTCAAGCATTGAACTTGTCCAAGTTTCAATATTTGTGACCCAATATTCAATCCTAATTTTCAACGCCATACATTATATGTAGACGAAAAAGCTACACAATACGACTTTATTCTCTTAAATGCCACCGGCGTATAAAAACGTCTTGCTCAGCCAAAGCGTTAATTGCTCCGGACGTATATGTACATCTTTCCGAAGTACGATTTTTTCTATGGAATTCTATCCATAAAGTTATCCCGAAGGCCTTGGAAAATAATAAAAGGACCTTGACATTTTATGAGAAGGGTTTACTTTTCAGAGGATTTTCTTATATTTATTCCTCTCCCCTTCCCGATACATCACATAGTGCAACTATTAGTTAAATGGTGACATTAAGGAGCGAATCACGTAAAAATTAATCAAAAGGTAAGGAATTACTTATAAATTGTACAAATTATCAAGATAAACGTTAATTTTTACATATAATTTTATATAAGACAAGCCTGTGGGGTATTGATAATTATTAATGTTGTTCTTAACTTAGCATTGTTAAATTAATTATAAAATACATTATGCAGTATTGTTGCATTTATAAGTGCATTACATCGGTGTAAAAACGTATTTTATTTTTATGTCAGAATGTATTTTGTTTGTTTACTTTCAGAAAATTAATAATTATTTATGTAATCTTTTGTTTTCAATTGTCCAACATGCTCGTCCCCCCCCCCTTCGTAAATTTATCATACCCCCTAAAGGAGCGTGCCCTACAATTTGAGAAACGCTACACTAAAAGAATTTTCTAGGAAAAGTGTGCACCATATTACAGGGCCAAAACTCTTCACGATTGCCTGAAGGACATTCTGGACAGCTCAAGTGAATGTGCTGGTCACCTAACATCGCCAAATATGAATCTCACCTAGTATTTATGGGATGTCATCGAAAGATCAGATTGTGTGCTAATTTCTGAGGTGGCAACTCTCACTGATAGGGACCTCTGCAAGGATAACAGCGTTGGATCGTTGGATCCTTCAGGGATCTTTTAAGGACTTGAAATATCGAATTGAGGAAGAGGTGCTCCCACAGAATATTAGGAGATAACCTATGACATTTGACACATCATTGCATCTATAACATCTTTGAAAATTATTCATCAAAGTTACAAGAATTTTTTTTCAGCCAGAAATATTCATAATATCTCAAATAAATTAAATTTTTTCTCCTTTGGTTGGATATCATTACAGGAAAATAAAATAATATATATTCTATTTTTTTCTCCTTTCATTGACTTTTTGATCTTTTCCAATACCCCATTCAAACATTTATTTCAGAAAATTAATAAATATTTATGTAATCTTTTGTTTTCAATTGTCCAACATGCTTGCCCCCCGTAAATTTATCACACCTCCTAAAGGAACGTACCCTGCAGTTTGAGAAACGCTGCACTAAAAGAATTTTGAACTCTGAAAATAATTACAAAGCATGTTCATATCTAACTTCATACTTTAATTTTTAAAGTAAAACATTTAAAAGATGCCTTTTCATTTACATAGACAATATTTTTAAGAGAAAAGAAAACCATTTCTAATATTATACGGAACTTTAAGTAGATTATAGTAACAAAAAGTTTTGCTAGAATTTTTTAGGAAATTCAGTATTAGAGAAGAAACGAGTTGGTATACCGCACAGTTTATGCAGAATCTTTTATTTCCTTTATTTTTGTCATTTCTCTTATGTGCTGCAAGAGCTAAAATGGATTTTCAAAATGCCTGCATAAATTTGAAGAATATTTATTTATCCCTTAAATATATAGAGAATAACGATCATGAGAATTCAGATTTTTCAGCCAGCGTTTCATAAATATTAAAGTTTTCAAAAAAATCTATTTATCGCGGTATGTATGAAAGTAAGAAGAAAAATTATGTTATCTGCACAAGCGCAGGAAACTGAAAATATTTCCAAATATCTTTCTTTCTTCTTAATATTTTCGTCTGAAAATCAACAAAAAAAAAACTGTGTCCATTGTAAGGAACTCCAAAGAATTTATTTTTCAAAATAAATTAAAAACTTTAAACATTTTTAAAGTAAAGATATATAAATTTACAACTATCCTTGAGCTTATTTGCAAAAGTATTCTAATACAAAACATAAGAAACAATGGTTAAATTACTTATACATCTCAGGTGCGCAGTCCATTTTTGAAAATTACTAATTACTTAAGAAGGTTTTCATTTTAGAACATCTCTATTTTCCAAGCCAACATGGCGATATTTTCTTTATTGAGAACATTTATAAATCTCCGTGCACCACAAAGTATCACATGGGGGATTATAAAAGTAAACATGAAGCACACATCACAAAGGAAGAAATAATTTTAAAGTCACGCGAAGGGTTACAATGCAAACATCCATGCCTTCTCCGGGATTCGAGTGAATGAATGAATGAGTGAATATTAACGTCGGACTGCTCAGCTACACGAGGTCTATTGGCGACGGACCGCATAATTTTGAACCATGGTCAAGTGTGGAAGAGGACACCTAAGATGGTACCCCCTTTCCTAACCACCACACCAACGGGAGGATGTACGAGCTCTCGACAGATTTTACGTCCATTGCTCCCCTACACGGCGGGTCTTCAGTGGTACTGAGATCGAACTCATGACTTGTTAGCCATGATTCGATGCCTTGAGTACTTGACTACGACGGCCTCCTCCGGGATTCAAACCCAGGCCCTACGCCACCGCAGTCAGAGTCACTAACCACTATACCTGATGGACGGCAGGGCGCGCGATTTATTGTGTCCATATTTGGTAGAAGTCCATTACAGAAAAACGAGCTGTTGGCATACTTTGGCTCTCTTTTACTTCCTCCGTCACCAAAGGTGTAAACTAAGCTTTGATTTAATTGCTTTTACTTCAGGTACAATATATTTGTTTTTGATAAATATTTATTGTACATCACATTTACTGGTATTGTATTATTCGATTTCATGTTGTTACGAAAACTTCGAAACAATCTACTAAAAAGCGAAAAACATACACATAATTCCAAATAAAAAGAAACGATTTTAATATTATGCATACGTAAATTGGAATTCGAGGATTTTATGCTAATAGTCTAAAAGACAAAAACATTTTTTTTAAAGCAATGAAAATTTATTGTAGATAAAAAATCCTTAGAAATTCAGGATACAGCAGCAAAATTTGTAAAACAAATCCCCGAAGACTTTCATGCCTTCTACATCGCTCAACCACAACTACCAGTTTCAAAAAGTACAAGTACATTGCGATTAAGATTATTCGCAAGTCCTTTCTCGGTTGTAGCAACTAATCGCTAGTCGACCTTCAACGGTTAAAACAATACTAACTAAATTTTAGCGAGTGATTCTTATTTATAGGCTGCACAAACCTTTCTAGAAAGTTCCACCTACATTATAGATCGCTATATTAACATATTACACCTGTAATTCCCAGAAGTATTCATATGGTCACCTACTCACCAACATGGTCGCCAAAAATAATGCCAACTTGGCTTTATCACTAACATTTCGCTAAGTTTCCATTGAATCCCAATTATAACGCAAGGAATGGAGTTGCTTGCGAATATTACAATATTAACATAAATTAAATACAACAGAAGGTAATATTAACGTATTACGCATCAAGATATAAATTATTTACACTATTTTAAGCATTCATTGCACAAAATTTTTAACAAATAAAATGAAATAAGAATTACATTGGGGGTACAAATTTAAAATTACTGTAGAGGAATTTTCGACTATAGGATTATATACTTAAAAAGTCATCTTAAAAATGGTTTGTTGTACTGGATTTTGGTGGTTTGCTGTGACTCAGCCACAGCTGATGGTTTTAAATTTCAGTGAAATGTTCGTTTGTAGTATTTTTCGAAAAGCTTTAGTTTTTCATGCATGTTGCTCTAATTAAATCAAAAATCTAACGCATCGAACTAAAGCATGCAGCAGATATTTCTCTGCAAAAAAAAGGATATTTTTAAGGCTCTTTAACATATAGCCATCGAAATGTTATTCATTTTTTGTCGAATTTTTTGGAGATTTTCTGGGACCAACATAATTGTGGACTGCACGGCAAGAGGCCGTCCAAGATCCGTGAATGGGGTTAACTTGTCGAAAGAAAACTCTTCTTGATAAACAGATGAATATATCAAAAAAGATATAATATGTTTCATTAGAAAACGAAGATCTTAGTACAAAAGGTTATCGAAAATTAGCTGTTCATTTTCTAATAAAGGAATTAAATAGTCAGAGGTATCCTACAGCAAAAAACCATTAATTATGCTACACGCTCATAACCGTCACAAACGAATTTTTTCCCCACCTACGATAACATTTTTGACGTTGAAGAATCTTTCCGACGACCAGAATAACCGGTTTGACTCAATAAGTGCACAAGAAACTGAAGAGAAGAAAGATTACGTTGGAAGTGCTCAATAACCGTCTTCCATGGTCATTAGGTCTAATATTAGCTATGATAGGGTGTAGAGGTTCATTTTCACGAGAAAGGGGTGAAACACACAGCGAAAGTTTATCAAGCCACTATATTAGAACCAATAATGAATACCCTAAATGTACATTAATTCAATACGAACCTGCTCCTCACATATGGTTGAAATAGTGGGATTAGAGAGAGAGAGAGAGGAGAGAGAGAGAAAGAGCACAGATTGGTCTGCCAGCAGTCCCAATTTAAATCCACTCGACAATAAATTGAGGTCAGCATTGAAGGCAAAGCTGTGCTAGATACAGCATATCAGACGGAACAGTCTCAAAAGCTCTTTTAGGAGAGCAGTGGTGAAAATTCCCATGAAGGTAGAGAGTGCATTAATGGAAAATTAGTCTAAAATAAGCTTAAGGTCCGTGTGAAATTAAATGGTGATCATTTGAATTAAACGAGCAGTATGTTAACTTTAATAATTAGATCTCTCTCTCTCTCTCTCTTAGTTTCAAATTTGGTTGAAAAGTTTTTTTCCTTTACTTTCCTTCTTTTATAATTCTATCAGAACTTATGACACGGCTACGAATATTAAAAAGTAAAGTAAAAAGTAAATACTTAAGAAATGTAATTCTGATTGCCTAACAATCTTAACCCCTTGATTTGCTCCCCAGTGACACCGTTTTTTTTTAAATACGTGAGCTTGTAAGGTGTATAGGGGGGAGAGAATAGGCACAAATAAGTATATTTTCCTCTGAAATAAGTAACTCCGTCGCAAACACTAACAAAATCATTCTATTGCATTTCTTGTCCTTCGAAAAAGTTTTACTGTTATCAGCGCAAAAAAAAAATGATCACATTTTGGAAATACCTATATATACGTCAGGGGCATTTAACGCATCGGTTGAGCGAGACGTATATATACACCAGTGGTATTTAAGGGGTTAACTTTATTTCTGCAAAATCATATTAAAAAAAATTAAAAAAGGCTTCCTTTGTACAAAACAACTGCCAAAAATCTACCAATAGTTTAACGGATAAATAGTTAAAATATCTCCATTAAGATTTGTAGTATTTGGAGAAAAGATTAATTTAAATATAAACTATATTATATAAAATCTGTGTAATAATTAATTTTCTTCAGACTGAAATCATATTTCCGTTGTAAATGATCTTTTTTTTTTATTTCTGAAATTAATTGATTAGACAAAGCTGTTGCCACTCAACATTTTAAATACTAAATTACTGGGAAAAAACGGCTATCACTAATTGTTGGTTTTGAAAGAACAAAAAAATTCTTTTTTGGTTACATAAAACTTTTAAATCTGAGAAATGTATTACAAAAAATAAATAGATAATGATAAAATCGGTGCCTTAATTAAAGGATCTGTACTACTTCCTGTTGGAAGCCATAACCAAAAGAAAAAAATTACATTTTTTTTTTGATTTTATTAGTGAAAGCTAAAATAAAGAACTTAATTCCGTGTGAAAAAATTTTTAACAATACATTCTTATAAGATGAAAACACCCGCTTGGCCTGTTAATTTAACCACCTGCTAGGCGATTTCTTTTCGCTGAAAACGCCGTTCTTCTTTGTCTAAGCGCAAAACTGAACAATAAGAAGGATTTTTCTTTTTTATTATTATTGTTAAACTTTCGAAGAAATAACATCTTTCTATCTGCTCTCTGAATATTTATGGTTTTGTAGTGTTTTTAATTAAAAGTTATTCTTTAAGCTTTGGAGGTTGTTGACGTTATTTCGAAATTTGCCTTAAAAATGAAAAAAAAAAGTAATATATTACGTACATTAAATATTAAGCAAATCTAAAAATAATTAAAAAAATAAATTACTTTTTAATCTACTGATCCGTTAAACTTTTTTACAGCAGTAAAAAGAATAACGTAAAAAAAACACCATTCAAAGATATAAAAATCTCGAATTTCACTTTCTAGATAAAAATTGAATGGTGCTCATTTTTATACACCTATGCTTCTATTCAAATACGAGGCATGTCCAGAAACTAAAAAAGTTTTTAAAAACTTGCATAAAAAATCTTTTTACGTGAAAGAGCACGTCGGAAATTATTTTCGATATCGTTACCATCATTATTTAAACCAAGGATCGACAACCGATGGCACTCAGTACATTTCTCATTGGCACTCTACAGATTTGTCACTATTTGAGCGGATAAAAGCTGACAAATTTATAATTAATCTAATTTGAATGGATCTACATCTCTTCAAAATTACAGAATTACAAAAAAATCTGAAAGATAACTCCATAAATAAATTTACAGCTATTTTGTAAATTATTGAATCTCATTGCTAGAGAAATTTAATTGGTTGAAGAGAGAAAAATTGCATGTACTTTGCTTTCCTATTTTGGATTTACATATCTTTGCAAAATATATTTCCTCGGATGAAAAAAAAATAGAGTTCGCAAAGATAGTTTTTATCTGTTGAAAGATCAGAATCGTGTCAAATTGAAAATCACAGAGTATACCCTTAATTTTGCGATATGAAAATAGAGGGGTGCAAGCACGGGTTCTCATTAAAACTTATCTATTTATTTAATTGAAATGAAGGGAAATACTTATATTTTCTGTTGTCTATTTCTTATTTTAATAAATATGTTTAAAATTATTCAATATATGTACAATTTAAATTTTTTAAATTTTTGAAGGAATAAATATATTTTACGCTGTTTATTTTTAGGTTAAGAAATATCTTTAAATGATGCAAAATTAATACGTAATAAAACTGTAAACCTACACTGATGAAATAAATTAAGAAAATTTGCATTTTTATCGAAATGCATGAAAAGAACTGAACTGAATGGAAAACCACTGCTTTTAGATAAAAATGCAAATGCTTTCGGGAAAGACTTCATCAATGTATCACCAATGGAGGACGCCATTTATGGGACATAATTTTTAAAACCAATCAATGTAAAATGGCATCGCATTTATTGTCCACCAATAAAAGACTTTTCTCTATATTATGTTTTGTTTGTTTGTAACTGCATTTTGTAACAGGGGAGGTAAGTATGCCAGACCCTGTGTGAAAGGTGTCTCCTATATCACAATTCTGAATCGTGGTAAATGACAGCAAGATGACACGCGCGATTATACCTTACTTTTCAAATTACCATACCACATTCTAGCTAGAAATTTAATACCGCGATAATGAACTTTGGACCACAAATCAGCATCATTGAAAAATCTTCGAAAATCTTTCAATTAAAAATAAGCAATGGCTTTCAAATAATGCAATATGAACGACAGAAGAAAGTCAAGGAAAATGACTTCATTTGTACGTCATTTAAAATGAAACGGAACAAAAAAAAATAACCCAGAATGTAGGATTATTGAAGAACAAATAGACTGAGAACACAAAAGTCAAGCCTGTTGATATATTTTTAAAAAAAGATTCACATTCCTGAACCATATGGTGCAGTAATTAACAATTCCGACAAATGGAAAGGAAATAAATTCTGGAAAATATATAGATCACAAAACAAAAGATTTGTTAAAAGACTGCAACAAAAAAATCAATAGATTAAAATACAGAACCCTTATGTATTTGAAAGCCGTCACAAAATTAGGAGGTTTGATGTCAGATTAAGCGTGCTTTAGAAAAAAATTACCGTCCTGGGCCATGAATGTTGTTTCTACAATTCTAATTTAAAACTGTGATCATGGCCCTGAACTAGTGGTCGGCATGGATTCTGCCGATGGTTCGAGTACGTCACGAGCAAAGATTTACAGCTTAGAGGGGTTGATGCGTGCTGAAATCTCTCAAATTTGTATCTGCCGAAAGCAGATGGGATGAAGGTCATCCGGACTTATTTCTGCTTTCTCTAAAAGCGTAAGCAACTTGAAAAAAATTTTTCTTTTGTCTAAAATTTGCACTAAGTATAATTTAATTTTTGTACTGTGTTTGGGTTTGAAACTCGTCATATGTGTTCGTGATTAAATGAAGCTAATTTGGCGTCTCATCATAGTCCAAGAAACACATCCATGGTGTTGCAAAGTGAAAGTTTTAAAGAGAATGGAGTGCAACCTCAAGTGTCCTCCTCGTGACTTGGCTGCGCTTCAAAATTATGAGGTCCGTCAACAATAGCCCTTGTGTTGCTACGAAACACACAGTGAATAAATCAATTATGCAATTTAAATTCATGTAAATATAACAAAAAAAGAGAGAGTAGACAAACAATTATTTTTGAATTCTTGAAATTGAATTGACAAATACAGAATGTTCTTCAATAAAAAAGTAACAAATCAACATAATAAAAGTTTAAACAAATGCAAGTTGCATTTGTTTCACTATGGTATTAACACTTTTTTAAAAAAATGTATAAGTATTAGAAATGTACCAAATATTTGTACAGTTATAGTAATATTTGGTACATATTTACCGATAAATATAAAATATCTTTAAAGTAATACAATGCCAATTAATACGAGAAGAATGAGAAAACCAGACCTATCATATAGACTTAAACTAGAAATGCAAATATTTCTCTCGGAAAAACTTTTATGTAATTAAACTGTGTGAAACTTGACCTACTTTCTAAAGTCCGTGCTTATTGTATTGAGTAGCTGCGCGAACTAGTCGCTCGTCTCCTATAATTACATCAAACGTCACCGACAGCTTTGCCATCCGAACCAATAGCTTTGTTTAATGTGCCTCATTGCATTTGCTAAGGGGAGAGTCACGCCATAACTCAAATAGGGATCTCAAATCATTTGTATTTACTTCCGTTGCTGTACGGATGCAGCCTACGTGCTTCAATTATGTCAGTATATTTCCCAAAAGTTAGACGGCAGATTAGATAGTATAACTATATGCTAAAGAGCGAATACAGGTTTATTAATGTTCATTGATATTTCATTCTTTTAATGAAGATAATATAAAAGAATGATCGAATACACAAAATTTTTTCACATAATCAAGCCTTACATTATAATAGAAACACGTGGAACACTTTTATTAAATTAATAAATAGGGATGCGGTATGCTTATTTTTTCCACTTATTTTTTTCAAAAAAGTCAAAATAATGCAAAAAGAAAAGAAATCCGAGAAATATTACAATCTTTTCGATTTGTATTGAGATGTATTAAATAATATTAATAAAGATAAGAATAGTGATAATAATTTTTTGTGTATAAAAATGAAAAATATTTAAACAATTTACTCTTTTCTTTACCTAATGGGTTGTATTTTGGCAGCTAAGCCTTTGCAGATACGACAAGTCCCCAAGCATAGTGGCACTATCTTGTGGAGGCTTCCACTATCAAATTTTTGATGCTTTAATTTTATTCAATTCAAAGTTCCTTCAGATGCTGAATGATCTAATTTTGCCCAGAGTACTAGGACCAAGTTGATACTCTTTTACATGACACATGATCATATGACATGAACGATATGGCTACGATTTTGGCACCCAGAAAATTTCTTGGATCCAGTCGAGATTGAACCCACAACCCTTAGCTTACGAGGCTAGTACGCTACATATAAGCCACCAAGTGAACTAATTAATTAAAATATATAAACATTTAATTTAAAAGGAATACCTGTGAATCCATATCTGCATCAAAATATCTTTGATTAATATGCAAAGCCAAGAAGTGTTTTCTTCATTTTTTTTATTTTTATTATTATTACAATTTTTGCAAGTTAATAATATTGCTTAATTGAAAAATGTATTAATTTACATTGATTTTTAATGTAAAACTGGAGAATAAAAAGTTTAAAAAGATAACATTTCCATTATTTTTAAGAAAACAAAGCCGGTGACACCTGTGTTACAGAATCCAAAAGGCCCTGATTGACTCAAAAAACAACCACTAGAAAAGAGAATTACTGTTCATTAATAGTACACACGTCTTTGTGAATAGGAAAATGAAACGCCATGGTAGTGGGGTAAACAATTTCTGTTCAGGATAGGCGCACTCCAACGAGAAACGCAAATGATGTGAATGTTCAGAATTATTTTGCAAATTCTTTTTCTTCTCTAAGAAAACAAGTGAACAAAGGATTAGACCACCTCCAAAGAAAGCAGTTCTAGTAGACAAATGATTTTATGAATGATAGGGTGATTGGAGTAAAAACTTCAGGTGGGTCCATATGGCAAATTTTAACAGACACCCACCTAGATGGGCCCTAATTGCTAAAGGAAATGGGAACAAAAGAATGTTGCAATTCTAAGGAGTGTTGGTGGGGGACCAGAGCAATGTAAGCACCTGTTAATCGTGTATCCATAAATAAGCAACGGAGGTCAGGCAAGCGACTTCTGCCACTATTTTGCTGTTCGTTCAAGACAAAATTACTGTTCCCACCTTAACTGGTTTGGCCCTGCATCGTACGGGCTAGCAAAATCTAGTCACAACCCATTTATCCGTACGCTGTATGGGCACTGATGATTTCTACTTTCCATTTTTGTTTGGCACATATTTTTAATTCTTATAGTGAGATTATTAGTGCCACAGAGTGTGTTTAAAAGATGAAGTTTGTACATGGTACTGAATACTTTTCGTAAAAGCTTTTCTTTATGGTGAAGGTAGGACTCTTGAAAATAATTGATAAAGAACAGGGATTGGCAAGGCAATATCCAATTGGATACTTGAGAAGAAATGACAATCCAAAGAAGTCGATGTTATAGATTTCTCCAATGCAATGTCAGACTGACATGCTTCCAATTGTATTGGCATAGACATGCACGCACACACAAAATACGTTTGAAAAATAGGTACATACATGAAATATTTTTTTGTAAGTAGGAAATAAATTATTTTAAGCAATATAAAACTTTCTTCGTAACACTCATAGTGTTCTAATAAAACGCAAACATTTAGATGTTTTGTTTTCCACAATTTTAAAATAAAAAATAGTGTGCAAATTGAAAATTAAATAAAATTCTTCCATTTTCATATTTTAGAAAGAAATTTGCTTAGTTTTATGCGATAAGTAATGTGCCGTTCTTTCGAACATTTCAAGCAAAAAAAATTGACCACTTACGGGGTTAAACCGGAACCATTATCCCTCTATTCACTGCAAGTGGCCTGAACTTATGGAAAACATTTAGATCTAGGAATGTGTGCTATTGTGTAAGGAAATCTTACATAAATAGGATGAACGTTTGTTCTCTTCCGCATACAATTTTTCTTATACAATTAGCATAATGTTTACAAATTCAAAATGACTAGTACATGTAAACATTGCAATGTGCTATGTCGGTTACATTCATTCAACATAAAGGTAACTATTGAAAATAATGGTTGTAAATAGGTGTTGAAAATAGGGTTCAGATTTCGTTATCTGATCGTGTTTCAGAGAAATGAGGCTTTTCTGACTATTTTAAATTGGGGGTTTTATTATACAGAAAAGCACCATCAGACACATTCAAATATAGTAAAATGTTGTGTTCAATCTGCAATAATTGTTCGCGATAAAAAGGAAAGTTTTTGTGAAACATTAGTTTAGTTTTAAAAAGATTGGTGCTATAATTAGATGTGGAATTACGTAAAAGTATAATAAGCTGACGTGGAAAAAACACAACATCAGGAAAGATTTAGGTTAGGTAAAGGAAATTTGGTACACGTGTTTATACATCTGAAAGATGACATAAATTTAAATTTCGAGCTTAAGTATGATGCTAGTATCACCACTCAGAACTTGCAAATCAGCGTTGTTTTAAATACGTGCTGTAAGATTCGAGAGCGTTATTTGGCTGTGAAATTTGACGTATTGAGTTGATGTTAGTCAAGTATACCTTTAAGAAGAAGAAACCGTTATCAACAGCTCATCAAGTGTGAACGAGGTCGAGTAATGATAAGGTGGGCTTTCTTTCCGCGATATAGCAGGAAGAGTTGACCGGAATGTGTGTATTCACTGCGCATAAGCAATGGTCAATAGATGGTACTGCTTTAAGAAGACTACGTGGTACTACTGAGAGTAAAGATCGTAGTATTCGGCGAATGGCTGTGACGCATCGTACTGTGTTTGCGTGAGAAATTCGAAAGGCAGTTGGTACCACAGTGGCATCACGAACTGTTAGAAATCGGTTACTTTAAGGACAGCTCCGAGCCAGGTGCCCTGTAGCGTGTATTCCACTGACTCCAAGCTAGAGTTTGTTGGAGGTCGGAGTTGGGATCTATTGTGCTTTCTGATGAAAGCAGGTTCTGACTTAGAGTCAGTGATGGCCGTGTGTTGTTTAGAAAGAGGCCAGGGGAACTTCTGAAAACAAACTGTCTGCTGTCTAGACACATTGGACCCACACCTGGAGTCATAGTCTGGGGACCAATTTCTTATGACAGCAGGAGCACTCTTGTGGTTATCCCAAACACACTGACTGCAAATTTGTACGTCAGTCTGGTAATTCAACCCATAGTACTGCCATTCATGAACAACATTCAAGGGCAGATTTCCAACAGGATAACGCTTGCCATTACAACCCTTTCGGGACGCAACTTTTTTACAGAGTGTTGATATGTTACTTTGGCCTACGATATCCCTAGCTCTGTCTTCAATTGAGCATGCCAAGTTAACATGCTTAATTTAATTAAGTATACATATTTACTAGACAATTTAATTGCCCAAATTTAATTATTCTATAATAATTTTTTCTAGGAGTTGAGATTCCCCCCCCCCCGTCAGTGTATGTAAGCAGACCACGTAAAATGATGAATTATTTCAGTTATTTCTAAAGCTTACTTATTACTATAGATTAAATAGCTATTTTAAAAGTAATTCCTTACTTGAAGTATTTACAATTCATGATTTTTACATACAAATATTTGTTTAAGAACATGTACTAAACATAAATAATAATTTTATAACAAAAACGTTTTATATTATTATTTTTGAGCGGAATAATTTAGGATATTTCTGAGTCTAAGATAGCCTATTTTTTACCGAAGTACACGTAAACACGTTTTTTACCAGTTTAAAAATTTTATATAGTTATGCACAATAAATTCCGTTTAAAATGTTTCAGCATTATAATTAGTGTCAAAAATTCGAATTGTTTTAGATTCCGATCATAGCCGTAACACTGTACAATACTTGATAGTAGATTTATAAGTAATACACTCTCTCTTAGCTACATTAAAGAAAAAGAAACAACTCATTTTACATTGTCGTTTCAATTGCATGCAAAAATGCATCTTCATTTTTATTGAAACTGCCATCATATCACCTTGCACTCTCATGACTGCAAATTTCAATGCACGATCTTAGCTATGAACCTTCATATAAGGCATTTCTTCACAACATCAAAAGGCGTCTACCGTGATAGAAGGTGAAAGAAGAAAACGAAGCTGTATAAGTTATGACGAATTTCCAGAGACATTTCAGAGGTTATTGCCCCTATACTTTCTGTTTGTGCCTTCAATCCTCCCACACTATTTCTTCCTGCAAACATCCCCAAAAGAATAAAATAGACCAAATAAAATATAAAATTGAATTCTTTCATTTTTTATTCCATACAATGGCTTTAGTAAAAAAAAGTATTCTAGTTATAATAAAATGTCCTCAACATAATGCAAATATTGGGAAATTTTATGAATATTGGGAAAAATTCGAAAGAAAGTTGACTTGTCAAACAGTTTATGGTATTTATATGCAAGCTTCCTTATAGATTTTTGAAAATATTTCGTTATCATGAAATCGATTGCAAACGTTTTTACTCCTAATATATAGTTTAGGTTTTAAGAGGAAACCTTTCTCCTTCACGAAAAAAAGCTTGTTAGAAAAACAAATCTAATGTAAAATGAGTATTTTTAGAAAATGAATTTTTATGTATTATGGATGGATGTATTATTCGTTATACTCTTCGTAAGTTCTATAAATATCTACACGAAGTATACTTTATTATTTACAGAAAATTCACTAAATAAGGTACGAATAAATATTCATTCAAATATTCCTTAAATGAAAAACAAAATTTTAAATTAAAATATATATGTCTACTTCAGTGATTCTCTTGATCCTGATATGTATATATCAGAGAGACTACCACTGGGGAGGGGGAGTGATAATCCTACATAGAGGGGAGGGGCAAGCCTATCGAAAAGTTGAAAATAAAAGATTCTTTTAAAAATTTACTTAAAGGAAGCAAAAGAAATTGTGCCTTCTGTTAGAATAAAAAAATACACATTGCATGTTTATTGTAATCTGTTCCAATTTAAAAATTCTAAAGAAAACGTAGCATCATCTGTGTGTGTGTGTCCTATTACTTAAAAGTAATTTACTTAAAATATCTATACCTTAAAAGAAACATATACAACGTTTAACACTTAGCTTTATATTTTTAAGGTTTATAATTAACGATGTAGTGTAGCTTTAGCTTCAAAATACACTGAATTTTTTGTTTAAAGAGAGATATTTTGTTTTTGCCCGACAGACTGGGCTTAGTTTTGCCGTATTCAAGAAATATAGGATTATGTTCTTTTTGGCACGATGTAAATGCGTCTAAAACTATTAAAAAAGAATAAAAATTATATAGAAATTTATTGCAACACAGTATTCTCCATCAATGAATGGCTTTTTTTATCATCATAACAAGTTTATACTCTCACACACACACACAAATTACAGGAATATTGGTTGAATCCCTTTCCTTGTGAAATTCAAAATGATTAACAAAATAGTGCACTTGAGAGAAAAATGTCCTTTGTTGAAATGTGACTCTGGCAATGGAAATTACAACTATAAATGGGGTTATGCGAAGAACTAAACCATAAGAAAAACAGGGAGTGAGTGAATAATACGTCACACTAATCAGCTACTCGAGGGCATTTGGAGATGGACCACGTCATTTCGAATTGTGGTCATGTGACATGAAATGACACCTGAGCTGGCACCCTGAGCCCCCTCTTTAGTTACACAACACACCTCGGGAGGACGTTTCAGCTTCCACACATTTAAATCGCATCACCCCCACCCATACACGATGGAACTGCAATAATACTGCGCTCGAACACATGACACGTCTGGTACAGGTCCGTTACCGTGACCAATAGGCTATCGCAGCCACCATATGAAAACGGTGAAATTTTTTGTTATTGTTGTTACGAATTCCACCTGTCTGACAGTGTCAGATCGATGACTACTAAATTTATCGTGGCAAAAAGGCTAGATAGGGCTAGATCTCACTAGCCGTATCTTTGAGCACCCTACAGGTGACAATACGATCTTGCTCAATTACACCCCAGTTTCTACTGAGAAGACTCTGGAGGTGTCAGTAGCCTCAAACATCTCTTCTTCCATCTACCTCACGAGACGACTTGCAATTCGACGACAATTAAGAGTACCCTATGCCGAATAGGCACTACACATTTACGAACATGCCCCACCTTTTCTGGGATTCGAACTTAGTTTCAACGTCATAACAGTCAGCGTCGTTGACCATCACACCGGATAGATGGCAAGTAATTTTTAAATGCCATATTGTAATCGATGGATTAAACTTTTTATCGATTTCTGGGAAATGCATAAATATTAACAAAATTTTTTACAGAATGTATGTCATATAAAAATAGGGGGATAACTCATACAAAAATAGAATAATAACTTAGCTTAACTAACCATTTTATTGAAAGCATCAGATTATATGTTTATCATAACTTAGATGCATAATGTGAAAGAATATTACAATTTTTTTTAAAAGTTGCATATACGTAGCTTTTTATGCATGACTATAAAAAATGCAAATGATTATTATTTAGAAACTATTCCTTTTCAAATGATAATTATTAAAATATTCTTTATGAATTCTTTCAAATGGAGGTCAATAAATATTGAAAATTGACTATAATTTTCATCAGTTATTTCAAGTTTCTTATTTTAATACCGTCCTTGTGAAAGTATTTCAGGGAGATTTAAAAATAATTCCTTAGGAGTGTTCTGGTTATAAATCGTTCCTGGGAAAATCCATTCGTTACGAATAACTTCGTGTCCCAAGCAACAATCGATCCATCGACTTGGCCAGCATTGGATCAGATGTGCTGTTTATCACATCTATCTTATTTATCTTACAGCTCCAAGTAACGTATTCCTTTTTTTTCTCTCTTATTTGGTTTTTAAAATAAAATAGATTTGCATTAGAATTTTAAAATTTTCTTTTTAATCGTAAGGATTGAAGTTATTTAAAAATGTTTCTCTATAAGAATATGTATTTTACTCTAATGCGTTCATTTCACCTACAATGAATAATTTCAATCTTCGTTGGAATGATTACTTTAAGCAGTTATGAGTCTTGAATTCCGGTCTATAATACTGTTTAAAATCAATGTGGTTTCTGAAAGTGGTCAGTTTTCATTAAATATGGTTCAAAGGAATGATTTAGGTGAAGGTAAAAAGTGGTTAATGATTGGAGGATTAGAGAGAGGTCAAATGCAAATGAAGGTCACCCAAGATTTGAATTTCCCTGAAAACGTCTAAGTTTGTATCCACTTTTTAAGCTCTGGGTCAGTTAACAGACAACTTTTTCAAGGGTGGTCAAGAGGAAAAACTTCTTTTGAAGACTGTTTCCTGTCCTTTTCGGCTCAAAGAAACCACGAAGCGTCTAAAAGATGTTTGGTTTTAGACCTCCAGGTTGCAACAAGAACTCGAAATATCCATTCTACTGCTATATAGAAGCCTAAAGAGGATCAAGCATGCAATAAAATACACTACACTGTAGCTGCTCCACTCACTTCAGATGCCAGAAAGTTCCGTTTAAATTCTCCGACACGCTCAAAGGAGCGCCAGGAAGAATGAGTCGAGTATTGTATGCTGACAAGTCTAGATATAAACTGATAGCTGATTCTGAACGTGTTTTGATTTGAAAATAGTAAAAAACACGAAACGTCATCCTTAGTCCATAAAATACCATTTATGCAACCGTGGTTTAATGGTTTAAGATGAATGATGACAAATGGCGGCACCACGCTGCATACCTTTCAAGCCACTTGGAGATATACGGAAGAGTTATTAGAACTCCAAATTAGACTGCTTAGTAAAACTATTGCGTGGCTCAAAGTTTTCGTTAATTGTAGACAATGCTTGACCACATCCATCATATGTGATGTCCAAACAGATGATATGATTTGAATGATTTGGACACCATACTCACATGACTTCAACCCTATGGAGCATGTGTGAAATGCCTTGGGGTGCCAAATTTTGGCACGTCAAATTTCTCCCTGGACCCTTCAGGAGCTTAAACATGCACTTTAAGATGAGTGACGAGCAATTTCACAAGACTTCCTCACCGCCTTAAATTCCTCGATCATGAAGTCGTACACAAACTATTCATCACTTCCCAGCTTTTGAAGTGCCTATTGCATTGGTATAACGCTCACCGTCATTGGACTGTGGACAAGTGGAAAGATGTTTTCTGGAGTTTTGAATTCCGCTTTAAGATTTGAATTTGGCCGTCAGATAGATGCTTCTGAATTTGGTGGATTCTTGTCGTGTGATTCTAAATTGCCGACTGTAAAGTTTGGTGGTGGCAACATCAGGGTTGGGGGGGGGGATATTTTTCACAGTTTGGCCTCTGTGACATAGTTCCTACGGTTAGAAACATGTTCAGAGATGTATGTGTATATTCTGAACAATGCTTCTCTCCCAATTCCATAGCAATAGTTCAGACGAGGCCTTAATCTCTTTAAGTGGGATAGATGATCAATTGACTCATTGAGTTTGCGCAGACATAGTTTGATAAAATGGATTTTCAGAAACTGAACTGACGTTCTTCGACCCGTGAACTAAATTCCCCATTTGGGATGAATTAGAACCCATATTACGTAGTTAGTCAAACCGATCACCTTCATCACTTGAACACTCACTTTAGCTGTGGACATCTGGAAATCGATCCCTGTGGCCACGCATCAAAAACAGGTATAGAGTCTCCTCAGACGTGCGCCGGCTGTCATAGATGGAAAAGGTGGACCAACATTATTAATACAAGGTGATTAATTAAGAAGTATTCAGTTTCAATGCACTATAAACCATGAAAATTGTAAAACATTACATCTTACCGTAACAGAATTGTATGGGATTACTTTAAGTTTTGTTACAGGCAGTCGTAGAGGTTATATGTGTGAATTATCAGTCACACGAGAAACATCGAGCTGATAATTCATTCCGTCTAAACGCGTGTTAAGTTATTTTGTGACGTTATTTTGTAAGTTATTTTGTTTGTTATTTTTAATTTTTATAAGCGGCTCTACTGATCCCTTCATGACTCTTTTAGGAAAATATTTGTTTCATCCAGCTTTCACAGAGTAAGGAAGCGTGATTATGTAAATGAAGTATATTATATAAATTCTGTTTCCGCGAATTTGTGGGTTGGCAAGTAGGAGTCAACATAAAGTCTGTGAGTCGGTTGTTAGTTGAAGATTGAAAGAGAGTGGAATTAGTTAGAGGTCTTCGAGTTGTCGAGGAAAAAGATTACAGAGTGTGGATCCAACGACATTGATCAAGCCGAAGAGATCGCCAGCAAGTTTCCAGTGTAGGATCTGATGCATAAAAAGTTCAGGTACTATGAGTTTGATTAAGTAGAATTTATAGTTTATTAGTGTTCGACGTAGTTATATTTGAGCGTGTTTAAGCTGTCTTAGATTCAGTTGAGGGTCTGTAGTAGTATCCCCGTGTTATAGAATCACACCTCTGCACTCTAATATTTAATCACCTACTTTAGTTAGATTGTTATTGTGTCTGATTGATACTTGGAAACAATAAATTAATTAGATTGAAATCATGTCTGTGGATCATTCAGTTTCTCCCACACACCTAGCCGAGTTTACAGGTAGACAAGTGGGTTAAGAGTCGAGCAGGAACTGACCGCTATAACAAGTTTTGTTAGAGACAGTTGTAGAGATTATATGTGTGAACTCTTAGTCACACGGGACACATCGAGCCGATAATTCATTTCCACCTAAACACGTGTTATGATACCTCAACCAAGTCTATCGATAGCGATTATGATACACTATGTTTAAGCTCCGCTATATTAAAAGAAAGGGGAAGGACTAATACCATGTCTCTTATGTATCCCCAAAGGAAGAAATCCCAAGATGTTAAATCAGGACATCTAGGTGCCCATAAAAGGAACAACATGTTGTAATCTGTGGGTCATTCAATCCAACAGTGAGGTACTCATCAAGGTTATAGCTCACGTACGCCGACCAGTGTGGGGTGCACCATCAATTAAAGAATGAAATTTTCAATGTCATCCTGTAACTGTTGCATCAAGTGAGTGAATATTAACGTCCCACTGTTCAGCAACACGAGGGCTTTTGTGGACGGTCCGCGTAATTTTGAACCATGGTCAAGTGACGTGGACGACACCTGAGCTGGCACCCCTCTCTCCTAACTACCACACCACATCAACGGAAGGACGTTTGAGCTCTCAACAGATTTTACGTGCATCGCTCCCCTACACGGTGGGTCTTCAGTGGTACTGGGATCGAACTCATGACATGCTAGCCACGATACGATGCCTAGACCACTTGGCTACCACGGCCACAACTGTTGCATCAACCAAAGGCTTAATATATTACAACGAGTGGCTCCACTGACAGTTTGATCGTGAAGAAAGAAGATGGCGAACACTTTCGTTCTGGACAATGCATTTCTGATGCAAGAAAGTATTTTTCTTATTAGAATCTCGTACGTGTCGAACTGTGGCTATTGCCAGTGTAACTTCCGTCAAAGTCGAAACACAATCTCTAAGAGTATATTTACCTCACGTTTTCTGACATAGTGCATGTCTTTGTTCAGTTCTATTTTACAGCATCAGAAACTGTATACTTGTTTATGAATACCCCTGTATATAGTATATATGCCTCAGGACTCTTCGAGTACATACCACCTGATGCCCGGGTACTCTTGATCAGATACTGTGTGGGAAGAGGGTGATAGAAGTACCATTCGGTTGAGTTAATGTTTCACTTTATGAGAGTTCTAGAAACAAATACTTATCCTTATGTGGTGTATTAAAGTTTCTTTAAAGGTTGATAAAATGTTACACACATTTTTTTCATTTCGTCTTTTACAGATAAAGGGCAAACGCTTGAAAGAATATTACAAATAAAAATCACATAATACCACTAATTTACTTTTTTAATGAACAAATATGAAAAATGATTTCATCATATGTATGCACTGTGTTCCAAAACATTTCTGCAAATCGCATTAAATAATATTTTTCTTGAATTCTACTCAGATTATAAGCATAATCACTGAATTTTTACAGACGCGTGTTGCATAAAACTAGTTACCTTCTTTTATGTAACTAAAGGTGATAGAAAAAAACACAAAAGTACTCTTCATTAGAAGATAATATAAATTCTGTCTCGTTTTTCTACCGAATTTCTCAAGAATGAGTTTTATTTAAAAAAAACTTCCACTCACTTACTTGTGCTTATATTACAAACTTTATAACATAATACAAATTGAAAAAAAATGTATCCTTAAGCCTGGCAATGTGTGTGTGTGTTGTGTCTCCAAAATCTACTTATTTTTTTAAAAAAATTGCTGATAAACCAGAATGTTGCATAGTATGCGTATATTTTTTACATGTCTGAAAGACTAAGGATAAAACAGGAATTTTACACTTTTTGTGTTCCTTGTCTCAGTGTATCTTGTATTATAATAAAAATATTACAAAGCATAAATTTTTTACAGCTTTCACTCATATTTTAATTTAACAATTTTAGTAATTTGTTACACTTTATTTCAGAATTAAAACTAGATTTTAACTTTTATGCATAATAGGAAAATATTTTTTAGAAGTAACTGGTTGCGAGTTTTCTTACAATTTAACACAAGCCATTATTAAATAAAAATTCTTCTATTGTTTCGCTCAGGTAAGTTTTATTATCCACCTTTGAGTTGTGACGAGCAAAAAAAGTTTCAGTGAATATTTTTTATATAGTTCTAAATTTAATTAATCATTAGGAAGTAAATACATATTTTTAAAAAAATATTCTGTAAAGAGAACATAAAAAATAATTCTGTAAAATTGATAAAATCTTGTCAGTCTTCAAAAACGTTATAAATCTATCAATTCCCTTCCTTTATAATGCGTTTGCAGTTTTTTATATTTTACATTGTAAAAATATGTTCTTACTTTATAAATTTAATTCAATTTGAAAAATATTAGCTTTTTCGTGATTAACTTTATGCAGTCTTAAAAATATATGCTATGTAAATTTTATAATTTATGAGTTAGTTGCAAATATTTAAGAGAATTGTTAGGAAAATGATATTTATATAATATTAAATAATTTTTTAATAGTTACCCTCATTTTTTTAAAATATAAACTTAGCAATGCCCTTGAGACAGAATAAGCTTTTAGTTCTTAAAGAATTTAAATATTCTTTATTTGAGTTGAATGTAGAAAATGAAATACTATCAAACTTTACATAAAAAGAAAGAGAAAAAAAGGCAGGAAAAAGAAAAGAAAGGGAAATAAAGGAGAAAAAAAAAGGAAACGAAGGAGAAAAGGAATCTATTTGCATTTTTGAACGAAGAAATAAAAAGAATGTAAGGAAAATGAAAAGAAGGAAAGGAAAAAAAAGGAAAGGTAAGGGGGAAAAAAGAACACATTGATAAATTAGATAACATGAGATACAGATGTGTTTGTAAGTTATGAGCATTTGTGTCAACTGTTAGTGAAATTGGCATTTTGGAAACATACAAATATTGCATTAGACAGAATTTCTGCTGTTCTGATCTACAATTTTTTTAATCTGTTGTGTACATGGAATAACGAAATAATTTAAGGATGCCAAATTATTATAATCCTTCTTGAGTCGATATAAATTTAAGAAAATTATGTTTTGTCAATCCTGTTTTTCTTGATTTATAAGATATGTTATGAGGCAGAGAGTGCCTGTTTATTTTTATACTCCAAGAAGACCCTAATCACTTACAATCTACATTAGGGGGTCAGCAACTTTTTAGCTGTAGCGTGCTAAACTAATCTACAAGTTGGATTCAAGGTGTCACACAGTAAGAAATTTTTGAAACAATTAGATTCTCCTGGTAATGTATGCAAAGTTAGGAAATATGAGTAAAAAGTACAGATGTAGAGTTTTATTATATATCAATTATGCATCATTTAAAAATATTTATTAACGAAAAATACTCAACATAAAGTATAACACTTCCTTCAATAAAAATAAAAAAATAAAATTGTTTACGGATTATATATTGTATATCTCTAAAAAATATTTATTAAAATAAGAAATGATCCACATAAAAGACAAGTATTCCTAGAATATAGTTAAGTAAAAAAATAATAAAATTTTATGCAATTTTTTTTCTACAAAGCTCTAATTAATATAACAATATCAGGGGTATAATTTGTGTCTTTCAATTTGTTGTACGATTTTAAATGTTTAGTTGTTAAACAGTTTCTTTGTGGACTCTAAATATATTTCGCATATGGAGAAATTTGATCTCGTATAAATGTAGAAACAAAAGCGGGAAAGCACAGAGCACATGCAATTTGTTTCAAAGAATTAAATTTATCTGGTTTTGACATACAATAATTTAAAATAACTCTTAATTTATCTAGAGTTACGTATGCCAGATCTTTTCATAATTCATTATTCTGTAAATGTTGCTTTAATTAATTCTGAAGGTTTTTTTCCCGATCCGGCAATGCGTGATGTTTTTCATTTAACAAATATTACTAACGTGACCATTTGTTTCTTGACTCAAAAAGGGACATTGTTTTATTTAGATCAATTAACAGGTATACAATAAAAAACACCTTTTCAAAGTTATTTATTCAGAAAAAGTTAATTAGCTTAAAAGTTTACGAATTAAAAAATATACCCAAAATGTTTAGTTATGTTTATATTTATCAGAGGAACAAATTTGCTTTAAAATAGCCGGTGAAGATTTTAAGTAAGAAGGAAACTCCTGGCACGTTTTTTTTTATATTCACCTTAATTATCAACATCGCCTTTAGAACTGAAATTTGTAACTGGGTTTTCTCAGAGGTCCACAATTTGTTCATCATAGAAAATAATTTTTCTACTGGAGCATTTGTAGCAGGCAAACATAAAATATATTCAACTAAAATAGAAAAGTTTTCATGCTGTAGATTGTTGGCGTGAAAGTGTTTGAATACTTACACCCAACGAGTTTCCGTGGAAACATTTAGATTATTTCATTCGGTTACTTTTTGCGATGTAATGTAGTTAGAAATTATTGAAAGTTAATCAAAAACTTCTGTATCTTTATTACAGTCAATATACTCCTTTTCAATTAATACATCCAGAGATTTAGGAACGTCTTCCCATACGGGGATCTTTTTTAAATTTGCTCAATAAAACATCTCCATTTCTTTGGTAAGAAAGCAAGTCCACTGCTCCAGATATTTACGTTTTGTTTTATAAAATTCTTTAGCCGTTCTTTTCACAGACTCATCTATATCAGCACCATTATCTTTTTATTTCACCATTAATTGACGCACCGTAAATGGGAGAGACTGATTGGTCTGTTTCTGAGTCAAATTGTCTTTTAGTTGATTGATTTCTTTTGCAACTTAAGTTGCCGATACAGTCTGACCTTCAAGTTTCAATACAGGTTTCCGGACAGCTTAGGGCGGTTTTCGAAAACGGGACAATTTTGCGTCCCAGAGTTCATTTCGGGGACACTAGGACTCTTAATTATAAAAAGGGACAGTTTCGTTCAAAACGGGACGTCTGGTCACATTAAGTATTACGCAGTCGCTACGATTTGAAGTGAATATTTAGCCCTAGAAATGTCTCATTCATCACAGAGACCTTTTTTTAATATAAATTTTACAAACTACACTCAAGTAGATCCAGGAGAATCGTTTTACGACAAATAATTGAAAACAAGAAGCAACCTTTAAATAAAAACGTGTTCGGCGTAGAGAGGAAAAACAGAGCGTTTTAACTTTATCTCATACCTTTGTAGAGTGGTGCCGTGTGCAACTGAGAATTGCTTCAAGTGCCAACTCCTGGTGTACATTCACACAATCACGTACACACACTTTTTCTCAAACACAACCAATTACACGTACGATAAATAGTTCTGAATATAAATTATACATACAAATTCTCCTTAAATTCAAGGGCAAAACTTTAAGGAATAATGAAAAACAGAATTAAGAAGCATTTCTTCATATAGTTATATAGAATTGGAAATAAAACATTTGGCGGTAGTATAAGAAAGGAGAGAATGTAATTTTTTTTTATTTTACATTAATAATTAAAGTAAGTGTACACATATGACACCCTCACCATGGACAGATGTCTGACAACAGTTCCTACGCTATTAATGCGACCTTTAAAAGAAGCCAGTTGTTTCATGAAAAATTTATGAGATTTTCAATAGAAAATTTACAATAACGGCCTTAACACTGTGAGTTAGGAAGTCTCGTAGATTCGTAAAATAAATTGTCATCTAAAGAAAAAGGGATGTTTGATAAATCAAATGAATGTAGTGCAGAGTGCTTCTCAAACTTTAAATATTTACGATCCAATTTTCAATCATAATTTTCATCACTCCCCCCCCCCCATCCATACAATAACAATTTATTGAATTAAATAATAATACTTTTTCATGTAAATCTACAATACGACTTTAATTATAAATTGTGCCAATCACCAAGATAAGTACTAAATGTTTTATATAATTTTACATATGACAAGTCCATGGTGTCACTGGTAATTATTAAACTTGCCCTTACCTTATTCATGCTATATTAATTATTAAATGCATTGTGCAGTACGGATACATTTATAGATATATTATCTGAGTGTAAATTCGTATTTTATTTTCGATTATGTCAGAATGTATTTTGTCTAGCTTCATTTCGGTAAAATAATAATATTTTAACTATTATTTTACTTCCCACTCCTGGATAAGCTCGCGCTCTCCACCTAGGGTCATCACGCCCCCTAGGGGCTGCACCCCACAGTTTTAGAAACGCTGATATAGAGTCTAAATGACTGGACTCAATCTCGTTTAATCTATCAATAAATATTTCAATGCACTAAGAGTTGTGCGGTTGTTAAGGACATTAATATTGAACTGAGCCGAAGCCTTGTTTTGCTGTAATCACATAGCACTTGGAACGGGAACAGGAACATTAAAAAGTAATACGGGTAACATCTCTTAAAAAATCGATATGTTGGATTTTTGAGCCTATTTGCAATTAAAGAAAGTCATTCACAATACCTGCACATATATTAAGAGCAAATCGCTTCTGGAAGTCTCGTGGACATGCAACGTATTGCGTCAGGTTTGTCCCTCACTTGGCAAATGAGCACGAAATGTTTTATTTTTGGTATTACTTAAAATTTGGCACGTGTATTCAAGAGCACCCTTTATAAATGCGTTGAAGTTGAGACATTCACTATTTTGTATGGAATGTGACTTTTAGGAAAGTGAAACTTATCTTTATATTAAAAACAGTTATGGATGTTAAATCACTTTATTAGTAAAAAAAACATATTATACGGGATTCTTCCCTGCAAACCAGCTCTAGGTGTTGTAGGAAGTAACTGATCAGAAGTCATGATGAACTTGAACTATTTATTTATCACTCTATTCCACTCAGGCACAAATAATACTCTAAATAGGATAATTTTGATCCGTCAGAGCACGAAGGTGAGACAAGATGGGGAGAATCTATCCGATCATGTAAGCTACCCTTACGATAACTTATACAAAGCTGATTTAATTTAGGCCCGTGCTAATAATTTAACTCTCTATCTTCTGCTTGAAATAAGATCACAGTACCTGAACTCTTGTGGTCTTCTTATGCTTGTATTTATGTTAACATGGTTCCAACAGTTGAACTAACCGCTTCTTTAAGATTCCAACTTCTCGCTTCGTACACTGTTTATGTATACGTTTGACTGCAGATTTATTTAGCTTCTCAACTATTCACTTCACATCCAAGCTATCCTCACTTCACTAACCTTCAATTCTCACTTCACTGGCTTTCAATTCTCACTTCACTAACCTTCAATTCTCACTTCACTAACTTTCAAACTCGCGAATACAGAGAATATATATATATTAAACTTAATTTGCATAATCACGCTTCTTGACATCGGAGAAAGTTGGTTGAAAAAAACAATGGCCCAAAAAGAATTCCGAAGGGGTTAGTAGAAGGAACCGTATAGATCCGTCACAACATGCAAAAGGAAAAAAAAATCACGTGTTTCAAAACTTCAAATCAAGCAAATATTAAAAATACTTAAGAAGGAATACAGAAAATTATTCCTCAGAAATGTACCACCTTATGAGTTCCTAAAATTGCTTTTTGGTAAAGGAATTCAAGGATCACCATTAACTAACGCACTTGTTCGTCCAATTAGAGCACCCAGTTTTGCCCACAGATGGTAGGTAATGCACATTTCAAACGTGAACAATATGTAATCAGATTTCTTCACAAGTTTGATGAGACTAAATGTTCAAGAAGCATCTGTATATAATTCTGAATAATCCATCATTCATTCAAAAAAGTGAATGAATTAGAGATTTAAAAATTATATTCTTAAAAGTAATTTAATGAAGGGCTATATTTGTGTGCGCTGCACTTACGGTGCAGAAAATTTTAAACTCATTACGTTAAGCCTTAATATTAGGATCTTTTAATATTCTCCAATGCCTGAAAGATATTGCACGAGTTTCAACCGTGGATTATTGAGGAAAACGTAGCGTCGGGCGTAGAAAATGAAAACACTGAGCTTAAGTAGAGTTATAATTATTATATGCAACCACACATTGTATTTTGATCGAATTCTACACATATAAATCAAACAGTGTCTATAAATAATTCACATACGTATTTCTGTGTGCCAGGTTTTACAGATGACATTCTAAAAATTGGAATTTTATTTTAAATCAAATTAATCAGTTTAATTAAGTTTATTCATAAATATTTTCTCTGTCACGATTGAAAATGTTCTACATAAGAACTGAACAGTTTTCTAATAAAGTAATTTTTAGTTCTATGTATATTCAGTTAATGTAAAAATTAAGAGAGAATAGGGTTTAAGATATTATTAATTATTTATATTTTGATTTACCGAGTGAAATGTACTTTTAAATGTATTTAAATGGTGGTAAAATTTATGCACTGTCTTTGATAACAATGGGAAGTTTACATTTATTTATTTTAGAAATCCAGATTTCGAAGTGTATGAAACACAAATTAAACATGAGTATACAAAGAATCCAAGCAAAAATGTGCAGTATTTTATCTGAAGACTAACGTAATTAAAACTAAATACATAAAAAATAATAGTACAGAGAAATGGAAATTTCAACTAAATGATTCGTAGTAATAATTCAAATACTCAGTTTTTGAAAATAACTTGAAGCCAGAATTCATCATACACACTCTCTGAGATATATATATATTTAAAAAATGTTAACACATAATTAACATGCCAAATATTTCTATCTTTTACTAATCAGGAAGAACCTTTTCAAAGACCCCCTACTGAAAACATTCATTAACGCTCTCTGGCCTTTCATTCAGAGTAATTAGAGACCTTACGAAGCGTATAATGATCTCTCTTTTCAACAAATCAGAACAGTGTGATCCTTCCAGAAAAGCAGGATACGTCTCAGCTGCTTTCCCGGAACTTTTCCCTCTGCTATTGATGGCTTAATTAATAAAGATGTGATTCTTCTCTTCTGAAAACAAAGCTTTGAACATTGATTTGCTTTCGGAGCACTACAATAGGATTTGATACCTTACATTTATTATTTAGAGATGAGAAGAGATGAAAAGAGAGATAATTTTTTGACAAAATACAAGACCACGTAACATTTAATAAAACATTTTGGAACGAATTAGATGCAGTTTTTTTCACGTTTGTTAAATTATTCATAAATTATTCTTAATTCATATCATTCAAGCTCCATTTCCAATGAATTTAAAAGCAAAAAATGCGCATTTTAGTTATTCTAATGAATTGAAAATATCTTTTAATTATAATTTTCGTAAATATCTCTGAATGGAACATTGTCCAATTTAGGAAACAACAAGCACAAGGTTGTCAACTTTGTGATTAATTATTTGTGGGATTGAGTAACAATTTCATCACTTACTTAATTTGTGGAATATTGGTTAATAAATTCTTAAATAAAATTACTTATATAGAAATAACCAGGAATTACGAAAAAGACTGATATATTTATGTTGTATTTAATTTGTATAAAAATATTTAATTAATGCCCAATTTAATAAATACTAGTCTGTCTTAAATCCTGATGACACTTTGTGCTAATGTAATCAGTTTCAAGATCAGATCCTTGAGATTTTGGTTTGTTTAAATTATTAGTACCGAGCCCTCTTGAGACATATTACATCAAATATATAGTTAAAAATATTTCAATTAATGAATTGAGAGTTTTTGAAACTTAACTATGCACTTGACGTTCGACGTAATTTCATTTATAATTAATTGCATAAAAAGAACGCTATGCAAGAAATGGAAAAAATGGTTAAAATATTCCAAACAAGTGAAAATGTGAATTTTAAAATATTTGACATAAATAGTGTTAAAAGCAGAAAGTTCAGTCACAATTATTTTTCCAGTCAGTGAACAAGCAAAATACTTACGCATAATGAGATCTCTCAGGAAAAAAAATATGCTTGGGAGATTGAGGTCTGATTCGAAGAATATTATGTGGAATATTTATAAATAATATTTCAATAAATGTTGGCAACCTAGTCACAGTAACCTAGTATTTTGATCCTAGATTAACACATAAGGACGATACCTATGCTCGTGTTTTTCCTCTAAATATGTACAACAAAAAACGCATACGACATTGAAAGTTTCACCTTGCATTACACCATAATTCCACATGATGAATATGTTGTGAAATAAGGGTACAAAATATGGTTCACTTATGTATATAGTTTGTAAAAAACATATAATTTAAACTCAAATTATTGAACTTCAAGAATGGTGTGGAAGTTTGGAAAGAATTCTTAATTAAGAATAATCTTCGTCATCTAATTACAGATAATGATTATGAATTATTTTGATATTCGATATAGATATAAAATGAAAATAGCATTTTGGTTCTACTAATCTACCAGGAGGATGGAACAGTATTTTACTAATGAATTCACTAATAATTAAGCCACTCAAAATAAATAAAAATTGAAACATTGGATAACCAAAAACGTTCCAGTTGGCAGATCCAACATTTTTCGTGCGTTATATATGCTCTGCCAGTGTGGCCTTCGTAGTATTTTCTCCTTCTCAACCAACACTCCTACACTAACAACCTAGAGTTTTCGTTAGTAGATGGAAGCCTTCGCGATAATACAATACACAATGGTAGATAAACGTACACTGGTGTCCAAAAGTTAAGCATAATTGATCATTATGTGAATAAAGAAGGAACTGCAAATCAGAATGGAGGGAAACGGGATATGCGAGTGTAAAATGGTTATAAAATAAGGAAGCAAATCAAAAGAATGATAATTGATTTTATTATCCAAAATAGCAGTTTGAAAGAAAACTGAGCATAGCAAGGATTCACACTTTAAAGAAAAAATGAAAGAAAACATTAAATAAAATACTGATGCTGCAGTTTAATAAGGCGTGTGGTGATGAGATAGTTCGGCTATGAGATGATGAATGAGTTGTGGGCTCAAATGGTTCCAAGCTTGTTGGAGAGCTCTCTTCAGTTCTGCAACGGAACTTGGTGGGTGCGAAAGGACTGCAATTTTTCTCCCGAGCATATCCCATACATGCTCGATAGGATTTAAATCAGGGGAGTTCGCAGGCCAAGACATGCGCTGGATGTTTTCCGTTTCAAGGAAGTCATCAATCAGCACCGCTCGGTGACATGGCTCATTAACATCCATGAATAAAAAGTCAAGACCGACAGCACCTCGAAACAAGCGAACATCAGGCTGAAGAACTTCGACTCTATATCTTTGAGCTATCACAGGCCCCGTGTCAAAGAAATGGAGGTCTGTGCGGCCGTACATCATGATGCCTGCTTATACCATTACTCCCCTTGATGGAAAATGATGTCTTTCTGTTATGTTTCTTGGTTCAAAACGTATTCCACGTTCTCTCCATGTCGTTACCCGCCAGGAATCACTACTCAGACTAAACCGGGACTCGTCACTGAACATCACATTGGCCCACTCTCCAACACTCCAATGTTGATGTTTCAAACTCCAGTTCAAACGAGCGCGTTTATGCACAGACGTGAGGGAAATGCAAACTTCTGGCCTTCTGGCATACAGGCCAGCATGATTGAGTCTCTTGTAAACAGTTTGTCTCGAAATTCGTATTCCTGTGGCGACTGTGAGCGCCGAACCCAGTGCTCTGGCAATACTGCCCCTCTGACGTCGCGTACTTATTACCAGATATCGGTCTTGGTGAGGGGTTGTGACTTTTGGTTGACCTGATACTGGTTGTCGGGTAACATCTCCCGTTCTTTGAAACCTCTGTCACAGTCTTGGGATCACAGACTGGTCCACATTCAGAATTCGAGACACTTCGGTTTGTGATCGTGAGGATTCCAGCATTCCAACTATTTTTCCTTTCGAAAACATGTCCAATTGGCGTCTTTGTGCCATCATTCACCTTGTTTGATGGTTAACAACGTTCCTTCGTGCAGCAGTTGCACGAAACTTGTCTGAACTGCCTGTGCTGCGTGAATCGGTTTCTCCGCGTTCCGACATGCGGCATGTTTTACGCAGGACGTAGTCGACTGAAAAGTTTTGCATAAACCCAATGTTTCTTCTTCACCCAATTAATATGCGCAAGAAATTTGGAATAGTTTTACGAACATTTACTCCATGTTTTTCGCATTTTACGATTTATGCTAAACTTTTGGACACCACTGTATACATTGATCTCAGTTTTTCTGATAATTTTAAAATAAGAAACCGGTTAAAGAATGGTACTTGGGGATCAAGCTTAGTTTGAGAATACGGAGTAGTAAATTTAATAATATAGGATATTATAAAAAAGAGTGCATTGCAATTTACACACGTAAGTAAAAAAGAGGACCATCAAGTAAACTTTTGATTTGTGAAAAAACATCTGACGATGTGAGCGTTGAGGAAAAAGAGACTGGTGGCAATACCATGCTGAAAAGAAAAACATCCAGTGAGGACGCGTTTCATTGACTTCAAATGAAGATTAAGTGCTAAGAGTAGTAGGATAAATGCCATGCTAAGCAGTTGATATCTTTAAAAAAATTTCGAGGCTTAGTAGTACAAACGAGTTTCAACTTTGAAGCCAAAAGAAATATTGCACATCTTGTCTTAAACAGCAGAACTTCTCTATTGGCCATTTTGAACTTGTCAATCTAGAAGAATCAAATTTCGGCGTTCCTTGGAATAATTTTAATATATACAGATCCGTGACTAATATATTCAGTGAATAATATAATAATAGACTAATTATATACAGATCCGTGACTAATATATCAGTGAATAATATAATAATAATAAATAAAATGTGACTAATATATCAGAATAATATAATAATAGACTAATTATATACAGATCCGTGACTAATATATTCAGTGAATAATATAATAATAGACTAATTATATACAGATCCGTGACTAATATATTCAGTGAATAATATAATAATAGACTAATTATATTCAGATCCGTGACTAATATATTCAGTGAATAATATAATAATAGACTAATTATATACAGATCCGTGTTTAATAGAACTATTTCTTTGCTTCATATTACTATTAGGGTAGAATGTTTTCTATAAATGGTAAATTATCCAAAAGGTCAATTATTCAAACTCTCTTTAATCCCCAAAGGCTTCGGAAAAATCAATTCTCTATTACATATACTAGCTGAAGTACCTGCTCTTTGCACGAGTTAATATTTAAAAATAAAAAAAATATTATTATTCTTTATATAATAGCTAAATTGAAAGGAGAGTAAAACTCGGTAAAAAACAACGCATACAAATTTTAAGATAATTTTTTGATGAGTGTACTAAATATTTATCTCTAACGTCCTTTAAAATCCAGTAGCACCTCTTGGGGATCGATTTCCGCTGAATCCGTTCTTAGCATAATAAAAGGAATGAGAATACAAAATTTCAAGTCTGTAGGTCTAATAGTTACAAAAGGAGAATATTTATCTGTAACGTTCCTTAAGGTTTCACAACGCTTCTTAGGTAAAAACGAGGGATCGATTTAGGTAAAAACGAGAACCTCTTTCTCCAATGGGGGACAGTTGGCTACCACACCCCATAACCCCCTTTTTCGTACTGGGAATCGTTTTTGAGTTTCAGTGGCATGCTCATCATACACTTTCTTTTATAATATATTGGATGTATAGCGAAAGAAAATATCTTTTACCAGTTTATATTTAAATAAAATGTAACAATTTATAACAATAATGTATATTTAACACAGTACTTATAATAATGAACTGTTACTTCGATGTATAAATGCCTTAACATAATGATGACAGGAATTCGGTTTATTTTAAGCATAAAAAAGGAAAAATGACAAAAATTTAAATTAACTTTTTTCAAATATTTTATATAAAAGGTTGGAGCCTAATCAGTCCTCTTGGTAGGCATTTTTTCCCATTGAACGAATTGCCCTTTCTCTCACATTCCGTACGAAGGTTATACCATCAATAAAGATAGAGGGTATTCTTGACGGAAAACAAACTCCTTTTCAAACAATATCAATAAAAATAAACATTTAGTGCAATTTATAACTGAAAGAATATTCCATATATTCCTTCTTTATTTATTTTTCTGTTTTCAAATATTTCATGTTTAACATTTAAACTCTGTACATGTTCTAAGGTTTATAAATGACAAATTGGATTCAACGTATGGCATTATCATAGCATTAGTAAAGAACAATAATGAACTGTAAAAAATTAGATAGTTTTCCAACATAATTTCTTACAGTTTCGCAAATAAAGTTTGTAACAATCTCCTTGATTGTAATTGAGCACACTGCTAACGTCACCTGGTGTGTTATTGATGATAAGATCCTAATCCGTTATCTGTCTTCTTATTGTACGAGTGTGTGCTTGTGTGTCTGTGATACGTATTTTATGTAGTTCTTATTATTCTTGTGATGTGCTGTCCATTTAACAATAAAAAGATTCTTAACCTACCACGATGTGAAAATCTTCCTTTAAATACTATACTTACACTCATGCATGCGACGTCAAAATTTAAAATTTTTGAAACATGTTTATTTTAATTATTTCTAAAGAATCAAATAATTTTCAATTTTCAAAAATATTCAAATATATTTTAATATAAAATGTAGTAATATTTTTTTTTACAATTATTCTAATTAATCTTTTAAATCAATAGCAAAGGGCAAAATAAGAATGGGGAATATTAGAAAAATCTTAAAATTGTCACATACAAAGAGATGAATTAAATCAAATGAATTTTTTTTTCACTGAGAAAAACGTTATTCTTTTCTAAAAATAGTCTAGAGTTTAATTCGCACTGTATTTCGAATTTCATGAGGGACTCTTTCTAAAATAATCTCCTCACTCTTTTTACAAATAGACTTCAAACGAAAACGTTATAAAAATATTTAAGAGTGTTGTTTCTGATGCCACCTGTTGGACGATGTCAGATCGAGGCCCACGAAATTCATCGGGTCAAGGGGATGGGTGTATACCTGTCGTTAGTGTTTAGCTTTGAGCACCATGCAGGGGACAGTACGATTTGGCTCGGTTCATACACGATAGATGGTGAGACCACTTATCTCTACCTCCACAATTTTAGCATAGAACTAGAGGGAGGGGAAATATTCTCCAGCCCCCTGCACCCGTAGTTTCTGCTACGACCACCCACAAACTTTCGGTACCACTGATTTAACGAATACGTACTCCGTGTGTACTCGGAGGGTATTTGGTGGCATTGGGTGTCGAACCAAGGCCTTCCGGTCTGGAGTCCGATGCTCTAATCACTAGGCTACCCACGGCCCTATATTTCTATATAAGTAGCCAAGGGGCCCTATATTCCACGGCCACTAGACTATATACGGCCCTAATTATGATTTACATAAGTAAATAAGAATTTTAAATAAATAACTTCATTTTTGCTAATGGCAATTTATAGTTCCATTAATCGATTCATTTCTATTACGAAATCATGCTTAAATTTATGGCGAAAAAATGCTTCCAAATAATATTTTTAAATAAAATTAAATAGCAAGTAACTCAAATTATTCCAAGGGTAAACAAAGATTAAATATGTATGACGAATATTATTTTTTTTTAATAATGCGAATTTTTCTATAAGCTACTGATAAAAGCTTAAGAATAAATAAAAATGACAAAATCGCGTGCATGAAAGTAAAATTGTCATAGAAATAAAAAGAACCAACGCCATGGGTTATGATGCAATCTAAACTGCGCCTAAATTTCAAAAGGATACCTGAAACATGAATTGCATTATCTCATATTTCATAAAATATTTTAATTAAAGGAGACGTAAATGTCCTTAAAATATTTGTTTAAATGTATTAATAAAAATCATAAATGACGGCAGATTGAAAGAGAGAATTTCAGAAAATTTTCTTCTCCCATGAATGTAAACGTAAGATAAACCGGAACAAAAACTTAATCTAGATAACTACAACTAATATCCTATTACTCGGAAAAAAAAACACTAATTACAATCACTGTCGTTTTTTTTCCCCTCTGAATTTTATCACGTTTCACGGGTTAATCCTGGGGTAATTACAGAATATAATTACATCAAGAAAGTTGACAAAGACGTCCGAAGCCTTGCAAAGAAAGAACTGGAAAGAGAAAAATAATGAAATTTTTAACTATAAACATGGTAAAAAAGTCCAATATTCATTAGGAATTTTCTAATGCATCATTTTTATATTTATTTTTTATGTATATATATGTATTCAGCAGCTGGAGAGAATTTTAAATCTTCTTGAATAATGCACTAATATTTTTTCACTTCTGTATTTGTGACAAAAAATCAAATTACAATATACACTGAAGAGCCAAAAAATTGATACACTTGCCTATTATCGTGTAGTTTCCCCAAGAGGCCACAACACGGCGTGGCATGGATTCGATTAATGTCTGAAGTAGTGCTGGAGGTACTTGACACCATGAATTCCTTCAGGGCTATCCATAAATCAGTAGGAGTAAGAGGGGGTGGAGATCTCTTCGGAATAGCCCGTTGCAAGGCATCCCAGATATATTCAATAATGTTCATGTCTGGGGATTTTGGTGGCCAGAGGAAGTGTCTAAATTCAGAAGAGTACTTCTGGATGTCTTCTGTAGCAATTCTGGACACATGGGGTGTTGCATAGTCCTGCTGAAATTCCCCAAGTCCGTCGAAATGCACAATAAACATGAATGGGTGCAGGTGATCAGAGAGAATGCTTACGTATCTGTCACAGTCGTATCTAGACGTATCAGGGGTCCCATATCACGCCAACTTCACACACCCCATACCATCACAGAGCCTCTACCAGCTTGACCCTGTTGACATGTAGGGTCCATGGATTCATGAGGTTGTCTCCAACCGTACACGTCCATCAGCTCGATTCAATTGGAAACGAGACTCGTTGATCTTCTAGTCATCAACAGACCAATGTCGGTGTTGATGGGTCCAGGTGAGGCGTAAAGCTTTGTGTCGTGCAGTCCACTAGGGTACACGAGGGGCCTTCAGCTCCGAAAGCCCATATTGATGATGTTTCGTTAAATGGTTCGCACGGTGACACTTGTTGATGGTTCAGCATTAAAATCTGTAGCAATTTGCGCAAGGGTTGCACTTCTGTCACGCTTAATGATTTCTATCGTTCGTCTTTGGTCCCGTTCTTGCAAGATCTTTTTCTAGAATTGATGCTTTACCGGATTCCCATTATTCACGGTACACTCGTGAAATGGTCGTAAGGGAAATCAAAATTACATTGCTATCTCGGAGATGCTATGTCCCATTTCTCATGCGCCGACTAAAACATGACGTTCAAACTTACTTAAATCTTGATAACCCGCCATTTTAGCCGCAGTAACCTATCTAACAAATGTGCCAGATACTTGTTATCTTATGTAGGCTTTACCAACCGCAGCGCTGTACTCTAATTAGTTCCCTATATCTTCATTTTCATATGCGTGCCTGTACTTTTTTTGACTTTTCAGTGTATATAGATCCAACATTCAATTTTCTTATATTCCATGAACTAAAAAGTTCATTATTCCTTAAAAACTCAAATTTTAACCATTTCTGTTTGTTATGAATTGTTGTGATTATCAACAAAATAGTACCTTAATTCTGAATTAGTAATTGCTATCCCCCCGGCAAGTTCAGAGTTTCTTAAACCTTTGATTCCAAACAACATTTCAAAATTATTATACACAAAGAGAGATCGCAACAGAAAATATCTGCTCAAAAACAGCAAATGTAAATTTACTAGATTAAAATTTTAAAAAAATGTAATTTAATCTTAGAAACGCATATATAAGATTGGCTTTCGGCATATAAATTTTTGAAAAAGTTACAGCGACTTTTTTAAAGTTATGTTTTTAAGAAAGAACAACTATACTTGGGATACTCACTATTGATATAAAAAAAATAAAAAAAATATTACATATATAAAATTATTTGCTATGGTTATCTTTGCTCTCTTATGGTAATATCTTCGTCGTAAATATATTCAATAATTCTCTATTTTTTGGTGTACTGTTTTAAGAACACAACACAAAATTTACATTTTAAAACAACTTATTCGAAAATTTACTTTAACGTAAATAAAACCACAAGCTTATAGTCGTTCAATAATAGATTTTGGCAAATTTTCAATTCAAATTGCATTGAACTCCATTACAAATCGATAGCGTTAATTTCCTATAACCATAATAAACGTATTTGTTCTTTCAAACAATTTGCAATTTCATGCGAAGCTTTTTCTAAATCAGATATTTAAATTAAATACACCTTCCCAATTCATTATCTCTTTTCTGAACGTTCTTCATATTTAGTTTCAATTTTTAGTTAAAGTCGTAAATATATTTTTGTTAGTAAAATTCACAGCATAAATTGAAATTCATAATGACATCCAAATATATTATACTTAGTTATGCTTACAGATGTAGATTTCAGTTTAAATATCACTCAATCTTCAAATTAAGTCAACAGAAGAGCAAGAAAATATCTAATAAAAATTTGAACCCGGTCTGTGATTTATTTAACAAAAAAAATCACAAAGTAAAGGGTAGTTTATTAATTTAACACCCAGTTTGAAGCTACATCAGTACTGTTCACAACAGACTTCATTATTTTGAACAGGATTTTGTGAAGAAAATGTCTATTGGGCTGACACCCTAAGCACCTAACTCCACACCCCGCGAACTTGGCAAATTTGAGCCTCGACGAATTCCACGTGCTTCAGTCCCTACACGGCAAGTCCTTGATTGGACTAAGATTTCCACCCAAACCCTTGACTACAATTTGAACTCATGATTCGACAAAACCTCCCTTCAGCCATGAATTCGCGACCACATGGTTAATCCATAAAGTTTAATTTAATTTAAGAGGATATTTATAATTTTTTTTATTTCGTCTTCTTATTCTCTAATGCGGATATTTAACCTTTGCAGAGCTAGTACATTTCCAGGATCTGGTATCACTTTTTTTATTGGGTCATCATATAGGCAGTACTAATTACCTCATGTAATTTTCATGTTCAAGTTCCTCCCCAGAAGGAGGCACCTGTGCTCTGGCGATGAGAAACTGTATCTAGGATTTTAATTTTGTCGAGAGCACCCAAGCAAAGCAGGCTCTCAAGGGATTTTTTTCATGCCGTACAATCGTTCGGCATGGTCGCTGTCGATTTTCTGCATCGTGAGAATCCACCGACTTAGGACAGGGTTGAGCCTTCAGCCTTGAGTGCAGAAGGCCAGCGACAATTCAACCATGCCACCCAGCCGGTTTATTATCTTTTATTTTTAACTCCGAGTTTTTCTTAACTAATATTTTTTGTAACATTTGATGTATCATTTTACTTTCACGAGGTAGTTTCTTTTCCTGACACGGAAGAGGGCGCGTGGGGCACTGAGTCACCCAAGGATCACGAAATCGTTAATTCCTGGAAACAGTTTATTTTTTTCCACTTACCTTGACAGTATCCTCCTATATGACAATTCTCATGGGAACTAAAATGTATTTATCACATATCTCCCTCTTTTTGGAGAGAAGCAAGCTTTTTCATACACTCTTAATGTACTTGTTTTAACTGAGTTCCCCACGCGACCAAAATATTTTCTATGAACATGTTACATTTTCCCCCTGTGAACAGTTTAGTGTTTTGATTGCTGTGATGTACGACGTATTATGGTTTACAAATGTACATGAGCATAATATAAAAAAAAAGAAATGGACATCTGTGATTTTTATTGAAAGAAGTTTAAACTGATCAAGCAAGAAAAGAACCTGATGAAATAATGAATATTAATCATGGGAGTGAAAGTAAATTTGAGAAAAATGATGAACATGAAACGTTTGAGTTGAAAAGAAAATTTTCAAATGCTATCTAAGAAACTCCATCAAGAAAGATATGATGCCACTAGCGTACTACAAAGCCCTGTGACGTCATCACAATGGAGAAAGTGCCTCTATTCATAAACGTATCCACAGCCGGGGAACACGTGGCATTGGTGGTATTGTGTTGTATCAGACAGCTAGACCGTCGGCGACGGTGTGTCTGGCGGACACTATGGACCGGGCATCGCTGCATTATTTTCTATTCATGGGCAGTGATTGTACGTCTTGAATGCTGGCGCCTCTGGAGGCGGCGGCGAAGTGTTTCAAGTGCCCGATGTCAGCCGGGCCCTTGTCGCCGGGAACATTTGAGAGGGACCGGACTTTTGTCATCTCTGCACGAATGGATGACGTGCAAGACCGTTGGTGCCGGGTTCAAAATGCTGAGGCCGGCCAATGGGGATTGATGAGGGGCGTGGAGTGAACCCGCCCCTAGTGTTTAAAAGAGTGGACTTCGGAAAAAGAAGAGGACTCCTGATAGACTACCACGAGAGATTCCCGTAACTGAACCATGTGGACGGAGGAAGACTCCGGACATACTCCAACGAGAGATTCTAAAAAGAAAAGCCTGTGGACGAAGGAAGAAGGGGAGGACCCTGATCGACTCTGACGATTGACCTGCGAATATAGGAAGGAAGCACAAGGCGAGAGCCTCCGGATCGATACCGACGAGAGACTCCTGAGGCGGTACCCAACGGGTGACTGGAAAAAGAAGTAAGGAGCGGACCCCTAGGCAGACACCAATATGAAACAGAAATAGCTGGCTGTATCAAACGAACACTTGTAACGAATATTTTTTCTCTATTCAATGATCTTTTGAATGTTGTCGTCAAATAAACATTTGATTAGATCACAGTAATAAGGCATTCTTTAATAATTAGCTTAGCGTACACCTTCAATTTATTCCCACGACGTTACAGCACACTACGCCCTGTCAAAAACACAAGAAATAAAAGGTCAATCCCTCAATCTTCTGCACTTGATACGGGTTCAAAATCTTGGATCTGTCCCCGATACACTTGTTCTGAAGATGTGGGTTGGCCATAAGTCAAACGAACCAATGTCAATGCATCTTATGGATCATTTTGAAATCATCTGAACTGTTAGTTTCATTTCACATATCCCGTAATGCAACTAAGTTGTCCCACCGTGATTTGTTTTATAATAAATATGGTATTCGAAATAATGCTTATCTTTTGTCTATAAAAATACAAATTTATATTTTTCGATATTTATCCTTTGAATTCAGTTGAGAGATATTTGTGCAACAACTTTTTAAGAGTTTAAACCTCAACGTCATAGTTCAATGAACATCTATAAAAAGCTCTGACGCCCACATAAATCTGACATTAACAGATTTACAAAGAATAAGAGAAAATTAATCTCTCATCTTGGATGTTAAATATAGCACTTCAAAAGTGGGCAAAAAGCGACAGATTTCTGAATCTAAGGGGATTAAATGTAATGAATAAAGTACTCTCGCCCTTCACTATCATGTGTGCGATAATAAGCTTTATTTAATCATATTTTCAAGGTCCTTCTTAAATCTGATAAATGTTCCTTGCATTTTTGCTTATTATGGTTTTATCACAATAATAACTGAGGCTCTCAAACTGTTTATAAATAAAATAAAAAAATCTAAAAAATGCATTTCGATATAAAACAACTGAATTAATTTATAATCATAAAACCTAGAATGTTGCATCTTCTTTTTTTTTTTTGTACGTTTGAAATAATCAATATTTCATTTCCCTAATGAATCTGTGGCAATCATTTTTGAAACTAAATTTTATGAAAGTGAAATTTACTGAATAAATATATGATATTACAACGGGGAAAAACAATGATTATTAAAAATATATGTATTATATAACCATTAAATAAAAGCATTTAGGGATAAATATGTTTATTGTAATTTAAAATTATTTTTAGAGAGATTTTAATATTCCAAAATAAACAATTATTTTTCTCCGGATAATAGGATTGAATGGATTCTAAAAAAGTCTTCTTTTGTCAAAGCATTAAAAATTGAAATTTTTTAAATGTTTTAAAACATTCTATACATTACTCAATTTTTAAAAATATTTTTGAGCCATTTCAAGTAATTAAATTTCTTGGATTATTAGAAACATACATTATTGAAACTGAAAAATTCTCACTTTTTAGTAATTATAAAGTCAATTTTAGTAATTGCAAATTAAGTAGTGAAAAATATATTTGTTGACTATGAGCTAAAATTAATTGAAAAACTACAAATGTGATTTGCGAATGAAACTTTTTCATTATTTATAAAAGACAAAGAAATAATTCAAATAAATAAATTAAGGTATCCGACTACTTCTACGTGACAACGGTTTCTTAAAAAGTAGAGTTATGGGGAATATTTGTAGTTTTTAGCTTTGCTTAATACATTTTAAGTAAAAATGCTGAAATTAAGAAGATAAAAATAAACTATTATTACTAAAATTGAAAAAAAAGGGTAAAAATTTACAAAAATTAAAATAAATGGGGACTATTCTGTACCAAAGTTTATGGAGAAATTTTCCATTTTTCAATTCTGATGTGTTGCTATGTTATTCATTTTAGAAATGGCCTTCAGAATGAAAGATATTTTAATTTTTACATAAATTACAGCACTTTATCCTTATTAATATATGAAATTGCTTAAAATAATCGTGATTATATTAACATAAGGAACTGTAAATTTTATAATAAATCAGTGATTGTTAAATCTGAAGGTTAAGACACTTCTACTATTATACAAAACGTACACAAAAAATAAAATTAATTATTTTCAAAACTTTTTTAGCGATCGTGGTCTCCATTCGAGCATTTTCAAAGAAACACATTTCGAGTAAAATGCGTTTTAAACTATGACATCTTGCTTAAAGCAATGGCATCTGATTTTACTGAAACAATTGTTGTTTTTGTTCTAGCGAATGGAAAATAATAAACTTGGTATTTTCAAAAACCAAGAAGATGGTCTATAAAATAAATAAAAAAAATTGTCAATTTTTGCAAAATTCACAACTTTAGGGTAGTCGAATACTTTACTATTCTAATTTATATACAATTTACAAATAGAGCAAACAAAGCTTTTAGTATATAATATTTGAAATCGCATTACATTTTCCTCATCGTAAACTACTTTCAACACATCAAAATAATAGGAATCCCCATTCTACAGCAGTTTTTTCAAATTTAAACTTAAATTTATAATTCTGAAGCAAAAAAAAAACATAATATCTTCTCATGTTACCAATTACAGAAGCTGGTTTTAGTGTGATTGCATTTTTAAGGCGACACAGAACCCAAAATAACAATTATTTTACTGCCTTATTTTAATTGTGTCAATTTTTTAAAATAAGTTTACAAAAATTGGTAGCTCTAGCGGTAATTTTTACGAATTTAAATTTTTTTAACAGTATGTGGACTGAAACTAAAAACGGGACATATACCTTTCATGCAGACGCTATCATCCTAGTGATAGCATCTGCAGATATGGCAGGAATGCAGAGTATTGTGTTAGGAAAAAAAAACGACGAAATATCTCATTAATTAAAAAAGAAGGAATCACTTATAAATCTGGTAGTTTTTAATGATATATAAAATTAGAATAAGTTCTAATATTAACTTAAAATGTAAGTTTTGTAAATTCAAATCAACTTTTAGTGTATTTGATTCATATATATTGCAATATTTAAATATATTTATTTAATAATATATAATAATTGAGAATCTATTGTACTGTGTTAAAATACTTACTATGACCTGGTTTGTAATATATTGAATAATGAATACTATGTTTTAGCTCTTTCACTCATTTTACATTGGCCTTCTAATTTTATATTCTCGGCTTTATATTTTTCAGACTTTTTTTTATATTCACTATTAAATTCTGAAACTTTTTTTGGTTGTTTAATATAGTATGTTTGGTAATCTTGTGTACGGAATAAGGATTTACATAAATAATAATTTTTTTTCAGAAATCTATAAAGATCGACATTCAGTTGGGTTTTCCCTCCGTTTTTATAGTGTCCAAGAGAAAAAAAATTTAAAAATAAAATTATAATTCGTACTACAAATACCATATCTCGGTTGAGCTCGGTAGCTGGTTTGTCGCTGACCCTCTGCACCTACGGCTCCGACCTCGGACCAAGTCAGTAGATTTTCATGATGAAGAAAATCCACATCGTCCATGCGGTATTTAAAATATCCCTTGAGTGCCTGTTTGGTTTGGGTGCTCTCGACAGAATTAAATTCCTAGTACAAGTGCGCATCGTCAGAGCTCAGCTGCTTTCTTCTGGGGAGGAAACTTGGCGTCAAATTTACTTGTGGCAATTGGTTTCGCACTAAAAAGTGGTACCAGCTTTGTAATGGTTAAATACCAATCCGCAGCTCCATTGTGAAAAAATACCATACACCAAACAGTGTAGGAATCTTCTAAGAATATTAGAAAAAAATTGTTAAAAAATAATTAAATATGTAAAAATAGCAAAAATTTTAATAAAGTGAAATTTTAAAATTTAAAATAATTTTTTGTTTGTTTAAAAATAATATTTTGCTTCTGAAATGTTTATTTCTTATGTATTCCGTACACGTAATACGGTAAGATCAAATTTATTCTGATTATACTTATATAAAAATTATTCTTATTCTTATTATACTTATACTTATTTCCAACATTATACTTATTTCAAAAATGATTTCAATTTCTTTTGTGTAAATTCTGTTTTTATAAGTTTCCTTATTTCCTAAGTTAAAAATCAAGTAACTTTTCCACCACAATGGAAATTTAGAATTTATTGTTCCTTCATATAAACCAAACTCAAGCAGAACTCGAGACGTTTATGCAGTAAATGATTTTTACAAAAGTTCCGTCTTGTAACTATAATACAATAGGAAAAGAAGCATTTATCTGACTTCTATTTAAAACTTATTTATGTGTGTTCGACAAAGAGTGAATTACGATGTCCGTCACCAATAGCCTTCTTCCTACTTAGTGTACGACTTTAATCGAAAATCAAAATCAAATCAAAACGATAAAAGGGTTTTTCCACTGAAGTCACAATGCAAACATATCTCTTTCTGAATCAATATCTGGAGTTCTATCTCTCTGATTCCCGAACAAGGGGAATGAAAACGCAGTTTTTAGCAAATTCCTGGCTTACATGGCGTGGAATTTCTGATAATAGGATGTCGGGGAAAAAAAACTCGAATTTTTCCATCATCTCCCGGAGAAGAACAAAGATGGAAAAAATGACTTATTGATTGGGTGTAATGGAAAAGGGAAACATCAAAAATCGCTTAAGGGACATGGAAGCGAGAATTACAATTACTTGGGAGGGATATTCAATTATACGAAACGACTCACTCCGTTTGCTGACGGATATTGAAGCGTGGAATTTGTTATTTTCTAATCTCGGATATGTTCTTCAAGATAACTAGGGATGAAAATAGATCGTAGGCAAAGTAAGATGACAATTTATGTGTGTGGGAGTAGGATGGCGTATATATTTATTCGAAGGAAATGTTCTTGATTATTTTTTACATGTTAACCATGTTTTTAACATAATGTTATGATTTGGAACGTTTGTGACGGATCTATTCGAGCCATTTTCCTACTCATCCTCTTGGGGAAACTTTGGGGCTACCATTCACATTAATTCAAAGCCTTTCAAGAAGAAACCATGATATTTAAATTAGTTTGACTATATAAAGTCTACGTTTTGTAGATGTAAGATAGAAGGAACCGGGGAGCTGTTACGGTGTTACGTAAGTGTGAATATTAGAATATTTCATTCACAAACATAGCGCGAGTTAAGGAAGTAATTGCTAAGAGATTAAATTCTTAGATTGAAGATTTAAGATACATGAAATTAGAATTAGTTATCGGTTCATTAGCTCTTGTTTTCCTAATCTAGTTCACGTAGTCGGGTTTACTTAGAGTTATACATTGAGATTAGATAACGCTTTAGATATAACTCCTAGGTTTCCTTTTGTAGTTTCACTTGTGATTGTTTAAGTGTGTTTGAAGATGAATAAAACTAATTGTTATTATTGAAGTTGCTGGCGATGCTTTGTTTTCCCCCACACCTTTTGCCTGGCAAGACGGAGAGTGAGGGGTGCCGATTAGGCCGACACCCCCACAGGTTTTCTAATTATTCTACACATTTTACAAACTAGAGGAATTTCTTATTCAATTGTAATAATTTATCAAAATTTATTATTTGTTGTTTACGATAGTACATTAAGATTTGTAGTCATTCACCAAACAATACATTTTAGAAATTACACTAACAATGGGCTATCCACGAGATCTATTCTCTCTAAAATTTTCTTCCCTCCTGTCAAATATGCACTTTAAGCTATAACAACACCTCCAATAATGTTAACGTCAGTAATGAATATGATTTAAATAATCAGTGTGATAGTAAACAGTTGCTATATGGAGAATATAGACACACTATTGTAATAACCCTGCTCTTTCAGGGTTTATTGGTGATTGGGGATTCAAGAAAAGATTAGCCATAACAGTTCAAATTATAATTTATTATTATCGCACTTAAATTAACAACCCAGGGTGGAAATGCACACTAATACTAAGTATAGGAGCGATTACACAGCAAAAAGATTACCTAATATTTCAGTATACTTTAATACTCTTACTCTTGGAGTACTTTGAATGTCTAAGGTTTACTTTACCGTAATTCCGTTCTTGGTTGTTGGACTTCCGGTCATTATAACTAAAGCTCTATCTTATTGACTAAATCATCAATTAGCAATCTTTGATCATTCAGCAATTATTCGTCGACTATCTCCACTAACAAACTAACTTTGCGTATCTAAAAGTTCATGCTTAACCCGCAATTACTCGCGTGGGGTGTTATCAACACCCCATCAACAAAAAAAGCTTCATAGAATTCCAAAAAGAATGCGCAGAACCACGATTTTTTCTGTATCTGCACATTTTAGGTCATTGAAACTTCAGGAATGATACAATCACTCTTGCTCGGACTATTGGAACGTAACGACCTTCAAACGTTCATCTGGGGTGCTGAGAGCTCCCCGCGAGAGAGAGAGAGAGAGAATATTAACGTCGCACTGATTAGCAACACGAGGGCTTTTGGCGACGGACCGCGTAATTTTGAACCATGGTCAAGTGACGCGGACGACACCTGAGCTGGCACCCCCCTCTCCTAACTACCACACCACACCAACGGGAGGACGTTTGAGCTCTCGACAGATTTAACGTGCATCGCTCCCCTACACGGCGGATCTTTAGTGGTACTAGGATCGAACTCATGACACGCTAGCCATGATCCGATGCCTAGACCACTCGGCCACCGCGGCCACGAGAGCTCCCCGCGAGTGATTGAGATATATTTTCGTACTCGAAGTACTAAAATAGGGTAAGTGTTTCACTCTTTCCGTTAATATTTTCTTTTCAAATATATTAATATGCATGTATATTTTATTTAAAATTTCAATTAATTCTGGCATAAAAATAATATAAAACTTTAAAATAATTGTAAAATATAAGTGTTTGCTAAATATTTTTAAAACACTTCTCAGAAATTATGGCAAAAATTCCATAAGAGAGGGAGCAACAGCGACTCCGCCATCTATTAGATACTGTATCGATAGATTTTGAGGATGAACTAAGTGATTTCAAAGACTGTGTAAGCTCAGAAGAAGAGCACCATATTGGAAAATCTGTTCATCCCATGGATACGGTGCAAGAATTGGAAGAAACTTGAGCAAAAAACAACAAATAAATTGACGGAAACATATAATTGACAAAAAAAAAACTCTAAAGAAACTTTAATGACACAGAAGATAGTAAAAAGAGCATTAATTCACCAAAAAAGGGGCTCTGAACTGTTTGTCCCACAGGTAAAAGATGTAAAAACCAATTCATTTTGCCTTTAATGTAAGAAAAACTTATGTTCATATATATATAATCCATATGAATACAGGCTGCTCTGAATATTTGGAAAATGAATAAAATATTTGTTTTCTGCTTTCTACTATCCTTAACATGTCATGTGACCGAATCGCACGCGCAGCTGTTATCTTCTGAAACTTTTTAGCTTTGTTCCGCGATATAAGAAATATGGATTTTCTTTAACAGCATTGGACATTTAATTCTGTCAACACTTAGGTAAAACAGCAAAGGAGACTTTGGAAATGCTAAGTAAGGTGATTCTATCTTGGCGAGGACCATGGTTGACGAATGGCATCAGCGTTTTAAAGAGGGCCGATAATCCATCGAAGACGATGAATGCGTTGGACGACCTTCGACTTCACGGAACGCGGAAAATGTAGCATTGGTATTTGAATGTGTTCAAAATGACCATCCTCAAACACTTGCACAAATCACTGAGGCTACACGGTTTAAGATGGCGTCGTTTGTAGGGTTTAATTTGTCGTAAGCGACCTCAGTTCTTGCTGAGTGACGATTGGCATGTTCTGAATGACAACGCACCAGCTCATCGATTCTGATTGGTAAAAGATTTCTTCACCAAAAGTCGCACTGACATGCTTCCTATTCACCAGATTTAGCCCCGTGTGACTTTTACCTGTTACCATCAATGGAAAAATATTTACAGAAACGCCGTTTTGTGTTATCAGATGAGATGAAAAGAGCATCACAGGAGGCCTTACGGGAGAGTTCGAAAAATAGCTTTCAGCTGTGCTTCCAAAAGTTATATGAAAGCTGGCAGAAGTGTATCTTCACCCATGGGGACTACCTTGAAGGTGGATGTGCTTCGATGCCGTAAACTATTCAGGGTAAGGTTTTCTACACCTTGTTTCCGTACTTTTGGATCGTACTACGTATGCTACAATATATTATGAATAATATTTCAGATTTTTTTCTTAAGTGGAGAGGTAGACATCTGCTTTCTACCAACTTGCCCGGAAAATGGGCAGAAAATAAATCATCAACATTTATAATGCAGCTTAAAATGCATTTTCCATAACATATTGAAAATAGATTGTTTCATTAGTTATTAATATAGTATATCCCATAGAACTTTTTCTTTTTGTAAAAGGTTAGATCATATCCCTTTGCAGAGGACGGCAATGTTAATCAAAACAGCATTCCACAGCAACGCCATCTAGCGTGCTTAATAAAACGCTGACGCGATTTTTTCTCGTCAGAGGCCCACTTACCATCGACAACAAAGCACCGTTTTAGCGCGTCCGGGCTCTTGGCGGTAAATTGCGATCCCATCGCATAATGAGTTTCATTTAATCTCTAACGTCCTCCTAAAAGGAATGAACTATCAAACTTTCCTATATTTTTAAATGCATGCATATCCTAATTTATATTTTGTAAATATTCCCCATGTAAATACTCTCCTATAACTCATAATACATTACTTAGTTTCTTTAAACTATGTTGTTTATTCTATTTTTCAAAGTTAACCCATACATTGTAAAAATCCCTAGACCCCGCCAAATAGAAATCCCTCCAAATAGAAACCCCGCTGTCTGAAGAATCTAAATTTTGCGGAAGATTTCGGTTAGATTCCCACATTAATGCAGTGCTTTGAAGCTTTTCAAGAATGTGTCACAAGCAACTGATATCGAAATTCTGAACCATGATCAAGTGACGAGGATGAAATTTAAGTTTGCTTCAATCTTCAAATTTCCTCACAAAACCCACGAGAGGACTTCTAGACTCCACAAATAAAGCGTACATGAACCTTTCTACACGGTGAGTCTTCAGTGGCATCAGGACTCGAGCCCAAGAATCAACAGAAAGTTCGAAATAGGCTATCATGGCTACATTTAAAAAAATGAAGTGTGGAACTTAGTTTTCGTATAAAAAATGAATGGAAAGCAACATTTATTGAATAAAGATGAAGCAGAATACAATTTAGATTTTTTCCATCAATAAAAGTGTTCCTAGCTTTTATATGGTTGTTTAACATTGTTCGAAACACAGCCATAAATACACACAAAAGTATCCCAAAATAGAATAACAGTTTTATGTTGCCATTTGTTTAAACAAAACTTTTATTTATTTTAATGCATTCTGGATTTGTATGTACTTAAGTATATGACGAATCGACGTTGAAGGAAATTTTGATAAGAAATGCTATTTTCGTTCCAAGATAATCTACTTTAAGGCCACCAAAAGGGAGAAATAAATAAATAAATGTTCGGGGAAAAAAGAGTTTTGAGGGAAAAAATGTGGATCAAAGAATTCGGAAACAAATAAAAGCATTTTAAGATTTAAGTGGAATTGCTTAAAAAATAACAGGAAAGATTTATCGATACAAAAATGAAAAAGAAATCGAGAGTTTATAGATAAACTATGGCATTCTAAAGTTAAAACATGAGAACACTTTTTACATGAAGAAAGATATTCCACTATTTATATAAATGTATGCGTTGGAAACTATATTTTCCCATTTAACATACAGAATTACTCAAATTTAGAAACATTAAAAATGATAATTTTGTTCAAACATGTGAATATGTCATTCAAGGGAAGAAGGTTCTCATGTAGCAAAAAAATGCAACCTCTGTTCTAAATGTTCGGTGATTGACCTTCTTTATACCGGTTAACCCCTTAAACAGTCAATTGTTTTGGCCAAAATGTTAAAAAAAAGGCACATTTTTTATTGCATACAACTAAGCAAAAGACTTAAAAAAATGCGAAAAAGGAAGAATTTTGTTTTAATTTTTAATTTTAAAGTTTTCACACTATTTTTTACTTTATAATTGAGGAACACAAAAAAACCTAAATGTATGCTATTTATAAGCACATACTGTAGGCTATGAAAAATGTTTCATATAACTCGAAAGAATTTCCTTTACGCTGACAAAAGTTACAAGTTCGTACCTCTCTTTTAAACGGCTGAGGATTTTGTGTGTGTTTACATATATATATGCACACACAATTTGAAGCACGGCGTACTACTAAGTCTTAAATTGCTATGAGGACAGACAGATATAATATCTGCTTTTTTGGGATTATCTTTCCGTTTTTATTTCTTCTCAAGAAACAAATTGCACATGGCTTTTTCAGTTCTTTTCATTTATTGAATATTCTCAAGACTCTATGTTCCTGCCTTCAAAGAAAAATTCCCACCTTCACCACAAAGAAAACCCCGGATGAGAAATATTTCAGTACCATGGACAAACTGCATTTCATAAAAAAATAGCACTTATATATAATATAAAAATTAAATAATGTGCAAATCAAAGATAGAAGAAAGAAAATGTCAGTTTCTAAACGGCACACGGAGAACCAAAACCTGGCCAAACAAGTTAAGTTGTCGAAACACATATGCACAATAAAGCGGGCATTATAGCACCTGCAAGCTGTATGTGCGTAAACCAGTGCTTCTCAAACTTTCAATATTTGCGACCCAATATGCAATCATAATTTTCATCGCACCCCCACCATATAATAACAATATTTAATTATTATAATACCATACTTTGAAGCTAAAGCAATACGACTTTAACCTCTTGCCACCTGCGTATATAAACGTCTCTTTCAGCCAAAGCATTAATTTTCTGAACGTATATATACGTCTTTCCGAAGTACGATCTTTTTTGTGAACTGCTATTCATAAAGTTATTCTGAGGGTTTGAAATGCAATAAAAGTATCTTAACAAAATGTTTGCAAAAGATTTATTTATTTCTGAATACTGTGTGCTCTTACTTATTCCTTCCCCCCTCTCCCAAAAAAACATCCCATACGCGCGTGTATGTGTAAAACGATTGCATTGGGGAGTGAATCTTTTAATCGGCAGTTCATTATAAACCGTACAAATTATCAAAATGAGTGTTGATACAAGCCCATGGGGTCAAATTCGTTCTTAGCTAAGTATTCTTAAGGTAATTATAAAATACATTGTACAGTACTGATACATTTATAAGTGTATTTTTTCAGTGCCAATGTGTAGTTGATTTGTTTTATTATGTCAGAACGTATTTTCTTTGTTTCATTTCAATAAATTAACAATTTTTTAAATAATCTTTTGTTTTCGACTTTTTAATAGGATCGCGCGCCCCACGTAGAGTTATCACGCCCCTCTAGGGAGGCGCGTCCCACAGTTTGAGACAAGCACTGCATCGCTTCAGACATTTCGTCTTATTACGTATTACACTGACTTGTGAAAATGCAGCATAGGACAGTGTGGTTCTGTATTTAAAAAAAAAGTATCAAAACACAATACGCCACTTTATTTTAAGCTTAGGAAATTAGCAAAAGATTCCCATCTAATGCTTAGGGTGGTGTATGAATTATAAGTATATAGGGGGAAGTCACTGTCTTCACGAAAACATCGTCAAGACAGTGACAGCGTAAACAACCTGGTATTGCGAGCACTGAGGACATCGTTCTAAAATTGCTGAGCTGTTAATCAAAGGTCATCGACAAGACTGCGAAAGTCAGGGGAAGAAGTGTAATTGGTACTATTCGGATTCTTCTTCTAATCCTATCTTGGGGAGACTATTCTTTAACTGGGATTTTAGTTTACAAACCGCTTTCCATAGAGATGACTTAATTTTATACAAATGTGACTAATATTTAAGTCCTGTCGTTGAGTGTGTGAGGTTATTGGTTAATCGTTGATCATTAAACATGAAATTCACGAATTAGAAAAAGGTGAACAGTGACTGGGTGGTCACACATCCTGAGATCAATAGTCGTTGTTCAATTTAGAAGGAATTGTGGAAGTAACTAACCTTGAAGCTGACAGAGTTTTCGGGATTCGAGAAGGATTGTAACAAGAAGCTCCAACTGAAGATTAGTGAATTTTAGTAATCTAATATATAAGGGTTAAGGTTTCAGATTACTTCCATTATTTAGCTATTAAATTATATATTTCATAAAGTGTTAAAAATAAAATAAAAGTAGCTATTTTAAGTTTTATGTCTGTCCCTTCCCTGAACCCTCTTACACCCGCGACCTTTGAGCCGCGACAAAGTTATTGATGAACCGATGTTTGATATTTTGACTAAATAATTTACCAAATGTAAAATTTACTCAATTCTAGTGCACAAAACCCAATAATGATTAGATGCAAGAGGAAATTAATTGTGGATAATGGAACCAGAAACGGTCTCTACGGTTCCACTAGCAGGAGCTTAGTCTCATACAGTCTCTGTCTTATCGCAGACAACGCATAAGTAGATTCTAATCTTGTCTCATGCACTTCTGGTCTCCACGGACCTTTATGTAGTCTCATGGAAATTTCCAGAAGAATTGATCTCAGAGACTTCTCAAGGGTTCCACGGCAATTTTTTATTTGCCAAGGATTCCTTTGGTCGTTAACGGCAATGTAGTCACTAATTTGGTAAATCTTTTCAAATCTTCTAGGGCTGACATAATATTTACACTCATTAGGAAGTAGGGTAATCGTTACTTCAAGGCGGAAAAACATTCTGCTTTTTACAGACCATAGGATTTACTCTATTTTATAAGCAGAGGGGACATATCCTTGGGATACCATAAAAAAATCTTTACTTATTTTGGACTCTTCTCACTCAACCCAAAATAACCTTTTCCTTCTCACATGTCTAGATATCATGTAAAATTACTTACATGATTACAAATGAAGTAGTAATTAATATGTTAATATTAATTAATGAAGTTATGTGTGTTTGCCATACATGTATCAAATACTCTAAGCCCTACTCTAAAAAGATTAGCAAAAAAGAAGTTTTCAAAAGCATTTCAAGGTTGAAAAGCAGCTGAATCAGAATGAATACATTCTTTAAAAAAAATGACATTTAATATTTTTTTTTTAAAAAACAAATGTTTCTAATATAATTATTATTTTTTTTTTTAAAAAGGAAACTCCATATTTAAGTAGTAAATAATACACTGAAGTGAACAGATATTTTGGTTAAAACCTAATTTTTGAACAATGCCAGACAAGAAATAATAAAAGCATATTTTCTTAAGTACTTTGTTTATACTCAACTTTTCTACTTATGAAATTTATTGCAGCTTATTCAACATCTTAAATTATTTTCTTTTTGACATATTTCCTTGATTTGTGAAACATGCATTACATTTATTTGAAGAAAAAAAAAGGAATATAATAAATAAAGAGCATAGTTATATTAAATATTTTTTCGGAATTTTTATCATAAAAGAAATCTATAAATGCTGAACGCAAGAAAAAAAATTATCTACTGCTTTTGAATTGCTTATTTTTGTATTCTAACTATACTACATCAGACTAATATCAATCTCAATTACTTTCTCTATATTCAAATGTTTTACATTTGTAAATGATTCCAAGCTCCCCGTTTTATAATCCCGAGGTTACGGCTTCGATCCCGGCAGGAATCAATCGATTTTCTGAATGCGAAAATCGTAGGCACGCATGTTATATGATTATGTGGAATGTAAAAAATCTCTTGAGTAACCATTTGGCTTTGATACTCTCGGAAAATTGAACCCATGGCAATACTTAGCTTAGTAGAGAGAGCCGCCACTAGATGACCCCACCAGTAAATGACTCTCACCTTTGGGGACTTAATAATAGCCCTTAAGGTTGGTTTAATGGGGACTTAATAAAGGCTTAATTGCTAATATGTTGCCCATTAAGGTGACAAAAGTAGGATACACAAAAAATTTAATTTCAAATATGTTTCTCTTAATTTCTGTCTTTCATTTTGCTGTATTAAATGACTTTGAATCCACACAAGGTTTAATGTCGTAAGACCGTCTAATTTTGAACGAAAGCCAAATAACGCGAAATTTCTCACATGAGCACTTTGAAAATCAACACGTAACGTACTTCAACCCCTCTACAAGGTATATCTTCAGACAGAACTCTCGTTTTGAGAGAAACACGGTCAAATGCGAGTTCATCACCATAACAAGGATCATTTATCTATCTTGGCTAGTCTACTTTTTGCACGAAATGGAAAATATCGAATGTGCTTGATAGAGGAATTCAAATTCAAAATTTACTTCTTGACATACTAATTAACAATATGACTTCATTTACTATTATTCCTGACGATACCTTATACAAACTAATGTAAACACTTTTCATAAAAATGGAGATAAGACAGCCTTTCTCAAACTGTGGGGTGTGATAACTCAACGAAGGGGGTGCGAGCCTATTGAAAAGTCGTAAACAAATAATTATTTAAAGAATTATTAATTTACTGAAAGTATGCAATCAAAATACATTCTGACATAATAAAAATAAAATACACATTTACAGTGAAATAACAAACTTATAACTGTATCAGTACTGCACAGTGTATTTCCTACTTAATTTAAACAATACACTATAAGAGCAGGTTTAATAATTACCCATGAACTTGTCACATAAAGTTATATACAAAAAGGAACATTTCTCTGAGTCATTTGTACAGTTTATAATCATTCTCTTGGCTGCAGATAAAAAGTTATACGATTTTCTTCCCAATGCCACCATTTTCTCCGCAGGCGTATGAGATGTATTGTGTGTGTGGGGGGGGAGAATAAATAAGCAAATCCTGTGAAATAAGTAAGTTCTACGCACACTGGCAAGGTCCTTTTATAAATTCCAAAGTCTTCGGAATAATTTTATGGATAGAAATGCACAAAAAATATCGTACTTTGGAAAGTCGTACATATACGTCCAGGGCAATTAACGCTTTGGGTGAGCGAGACGTTTATCTACGCCGTTGGGACTTCAGAGGTTAAAGTCGTACTGTACCTTTAGCGACGAAGTATAGTATTATTGAATTCAATGTATTTTTATTGTAAGGCGATGAAAATTATGATTAAATAATGGGTCGCAAATATTGAAAGTTTGTGAAGCACTGGAGATAAGGCACTTGCGCAAAACTTACGACAGACAAAAATAGTTTCCTCTCTTCATTCCAAAGAATTTAGCTTATATAATTCTACCACGAAAGTTCGAGAAGGCTCTCTCCTCACAGGATATTCTAACCTTAGCACGCTGGTGGGTCGAAACCAGTGGATGTTGCAACACATTGTGGATATCTCACCTCAAATTGGTAAAGCGGTACTTTTGCAGCTAACTAAGTTTGGAGTTCACATTGTCTTTCGAGTGAGTCGGAAAAATAAAGAGAATTAACTATCATGCAATGCCTTAGAGCAGGGATGGGCAGACTTTTCCAGGGTACGGGCTACTTCTAATTTTGTCAAGGAGTTGCGATCACACAGTGTCAGTGGAGCATACAAGGGCGGGGGAGGGGTCCACGGGTCAGAATCCTTCCTCATAACCCTTCATTTTTTTCCGATTCATTATAATCCCATTTATACAGTATGTAAAATTTAATTAAGTGATTTTAGTAATTTTTTTATTTATTAATGTTAATTATTTATTCAGTAGTTTATTTTTGCTGTTTTTTGTACCCAACAATCGACAGAGAATCAAAAAAATATGCTTGGCAGCGTGTTGGGGTATGATACGAAAATGGTAGTCCCCCTTCCCTTTAAAAATTAGTGTGTACGCTACTGCCCAATGTCGTAGGTGTGGTTTGAGCTAAGGACAAGGTTCTTATTATAACTTAATAAATAAGTATGGAATATGTACATATTAGAACCTACAGAACCAAGAAACAACACTTTTAATGCCACTTTTAAAGCAAAAAGTAAGGTATAAACTTAATAATAATAGCCCAAATATAATTATATCAAATGATTCATTTGTTATGAAACGATTCAAAATATATTGAAAAATAAAACATTTTTATCGGAAGTTAGTTTTTGTTGTTGTAGTTAGTAGAAGACTTAGCCTGCGTAATGTAAGCCGATCTTGAATTCTCCGTATATAATTACTAACTGGTAAAATTTTAGGCGGTCACCCTAAAATGTCTTAGTGGTCCACAGGTCAATCGCGATCGATGTAATGCCCACACCGGCTTTAGAGGGTTCAAAACTAATATAAATTAAACAACCTTCCTTCTCATGAAGTAAAAAAAAAACAAACAAGAAAACCACGCGTTCGTGTGTGTGTACAATGAAAATAATTTTTTAAATTCGTAACCTTTAACGTAGTATGCAAAATTAAACCGTTTAACGTAGAATGAAATGCTTAACTTTAGGATGCAAGGTGATGCAATATTTCCTCATTCTTCCTCCTCCAGACACTAAACCTTTCCTGTATACTTCATACCACCTCTGTCCAGAAGTATAGAGCCAGTTAGTGTGTTCTGGTAAACACCGTAAATCATGGCATTTGCAGGAATTTGCGCATTCTCTATCTTTTCCGACTTTCCCCATTTATAAATAACGTCGTCCCCCTTAAGTAGAGGTTCTTGTGAAATTAAGGAACCGCTGGAAAAGCAGTACTGCATTAACTGCCAGAATTATGGTCACACTGCGTGTTATACGAAGTGTCCAAAATTCTCCAAACCCAAACAAGCCCCCCTCCCCCCCAAGAGAAATCAACAGGCCCCAAAACTTCAGTAGCAACAATGTTAGACAAGGAATTTCCTTCGCTAAAATTTTTAGCGGTAATTTCCCTGACCCTCCAAAACTAGACGAAAATACCTCTCCTAGAAATAACAATGTCATTAACAAAAGTATCCGAGGACTCCCGAATAAAGATAATAATGACTCTGACTTAGCACACAAGTTCTAGAACGTTTTAGCATTATTTCTAAATTAATTAAAAGAAACCTTAAAATTTTCGAATTCATCATTAAGCTTAAATGATCAGAAACAGACAGAGAGAAGTCTTTTAGTTTAAGCTTTGCTTGAACAAAATCAAGTTAATTTAAAGTAATATTCCTCTCTCCCCCCTTTCTTTTAAATCAATTTAATTTTCACTTTAACGTAATTCCAGGACTTCTCTTTTTCTTTCAATATTTTTACATTTTTAATTCTGAAAAGGGTCGAAAATCAAAAGCTCACTACCATTAGCTAATAGAAATGCTCCGTACAAGAAGTCAAAGTTTTCCCTCTTCCAGCCTACCCTATAAGTTCTTGCCTTCCACATATCCATGCCTCCTCCCAGCCAGCCCAGATTGCAGCACCAAGTCACTCGTCATTTCCAGATGGGGGCTGAGGACACTTGCGCAGTCTGTATGGCCAGTGTATGTCTAAGCTGCAAGTCGAGGTTCGTTTGACTGTTATCAAGCATTGTAACACGTTGTCCCTGTGTTCTCCCTAAGAAGGAAGCCCCAGTGCATTCAATAAAGCCTCGTTACTGGATTGGGGTTTATTACAAAAATATTTTGTAAAAATGGACGTTGATTTCATGCCAAAAAGCTTTTTAATTTGTTATGGTCCTAATCCTCCAGGACTTTCACGTAAATAATTAACTGTCAGCTTAACTGCCTAACGGGATGTAAACGTATCATTAACACTGTCAAATTATGTATTCACATCGTACGATATTTGTCCACCTATCACAAGATCCGTTCACGGAAAACATATGTGAGTTCTGGAACTTCTGGTCTGTGCTTCATATAAAAGGAGAGATTTTCAGGAAAATTCGCGCCCCTTCTTGTCTTGGTCATGTCAAAAGTGCGTGCATCTTTTTTGTGCTATGTCTTTCGTTAAAAGTCGTCTATATTTGTGTCTGAGTGTGTGTTTAAAATTTTAAATAAATTAGATTACCATCTAAAAAAATGATGCTTCCTCAATACAACGCTATTCTTTTCAACCATCTGGATATGATTATCAGTAAAGAAAGCCTAACCGCTCCAGAGTACACGACATATATATAATATTATACATATAAAAATTTTGTGCAATGAATTGGATGTAGTAATTTTGTTTTAATTTCCAGATTGACAAATCAAATCATTGCAGCTCTAATCTTTTCAATTTTACATCTAAATGTTATAAGTATATAAAATTACTGATTTTATAATAAAGCATGAAACTGAAGACTTTAGTTTCTATGACGTTCAAAATATTCGACTTACGATCATTTGAGTTTTGTTCCACAAAATAAAAATATATTAAATAACCCTCTCCTCCATTAATTATTAGAATCAAGTAATTTTGCTTACAGAGAATACACTTCCCTTGTTTATAACATTATGTAGAGTAAAAATGTATGTATACTTTTGGCATTTTAGGTACAGTATTCACAACTCTTTTCGAATCAAACAAGTACTAACATTGTAATATATTTTTTTAAAAGTCAATTTCTACTTAGGTCAACAAAGCAAAATTTCATTTTAGTTAATAAAATTTAAATAATGAATGAATGTTTGAAAAAACTGTATCAACGTCAAATGTCATAAACTACAAGTTTAAAAAAACATGTTTGAAGCCAAGAAAAAAATTCGTTAGAAAAACTTACTGGCCTTATATCTCGGTGTTAATTTTTACTTTGTCAGAAATAACGCAGAATAATTTTAAAATTAAAAAAATAAAATTTAATTAATGAATTAATATTTGAAAAAACTGTATTAACATCAAGAGTCAGCAACTACAAGTTTAAAAAAAAATCTAAACTTCATTGTGTGTGGATGGATAAAAAGTATTTTACTAACGATTGAGAACTTAAACAAGAGATATCTATGTAAAGAAAGATATGTAGGGAGAGAGTGAACTTAGAGTAGGAATTGAAACAAATAGAAATCAGGTTTACGATTTTTAGTCGGAAAAAAATCATTATGAAACCAGAAAGAAAGATAAAATTATTTTGAAGATTTGACTTTTTATAAACGTTGCACTTTGAATCTGCGAGTGAGCAGTTGGCGACGAACTCGTAATCTTTAACCTCGGGCAACTCACAAAGCCTGAGCCAATCTCTAAACTACTACACCCTCGAAGAGGGAGGAATTTTAACCTTATTAGATGGAATGCACATCAGCATTTTTACACGGCGAGTCTGTACAGAAAATACTTCCACAGAGCATATCAATATGTTTAAGAGTACTTGTAAGAAAATAAACAATTCATTTCAAGATGCAAACAATTTTTCAAAAATATTTTTATAAGAAATTGTATTTAATATAAAATAATGAAAAAAATTGATAAGGTTTAATAAAAAAAATTGAGTAATTCATAATTTTTAAACATTTTGTTAGCAAGCTTGTTTACATTCAAATAACTTATGAATAATAATAAGTTATCAAAAACACGTTTATGTTTATTTTAAAGAATATTTTTAAATTGTAAGGTTTCATCAAAGTATTTACTTTATCAGCAATTTCGATTTGAGCCTGAATACTTACTTTTCTTACTTCTCTTTTTTGAATTAATAATCTTACCAAACAAACTCTTTATTAACTTTGAAGAATGTTATATTATGCATATAATATAACAAAAACATAATTAGTATTTTTCAGAAATTTATAAATTATTCTTAATTTATCATTGATAGATTTATATAATAATAAATGGTGTTTTAAAAACTTGTACAAGAAATTGAAACAAAGAAATCGACAGAATTTTTATTTTTTTTATTTTGACATTTATTATTTGGATATACACTCAAATCTCTATTTAACGAAGTCTCTGAATCCCGAAAAAGAAGTTCGTTATGTGGAACAGTTGTTAAATAGAAATTTATCTTTCATTATGCTTTATAACCCCCATAAAACAATAAACGCTATACATTATTATAAAAACAAATATTTGCACACTTTTTTTTTGTAAATTACTACGCATTTATTTTACACGTCTTACCCGTCAAAAAGAAATCTGCAAGGAAAGCAAGGAAAAAATATTGTCCATAAATACGCTGTATTTTCCTACTTTAAAAAGCAATTTTACATTAAATTTAATGAATTTTATGGCATTTTCCATTTTTAAGCCCGCAAGTAGTTTTAAGAATACATTTGGGCCTAGTGGTTAGAGCATCGGACTCCAGACCGGAAGGCCTGAGTTCGATGCCCGATGCCACCAAATACCCTCGAGTACGCACTGAGTACGGGCTCATTAAATCTGGGGGTCCGAATGGTATCGCCATCTATCGTGTTGTACCGAGCAAAATCGTACCGTCACCTTCATAGAGGGCTGAAAGCTTAGGCGAACAACAGGCGTAAAAATTCTAGCTCTTAGCCGCGATGAATTTCGTGGACCTTGATTTGATGCTACAGTCGATCAGGTGGCATAAGCAACAACATCAAGAATACATTTTTATAACCAGGAATTTTAAGTATGTATTAGCATATATGTACATCCTTAAATTACTGGTAAAGTATATTAATTTTGCTTGAGATTTTGTCTAATGATTCACCTTGCATTAAGCCTCGCATCTTTGCAGCAAAATCCCCTTTAGGTGTATCAACATCCAACTGTTTCAGAAGATTTTATTTCATCATACAAGGGTCCAGAACTATTTTACAAATAGGGATGAAAAAAATCGAAGCAAAATTGAGGTCCGACTGTAACTTTTTAACACTACACTAAAATAGCTTTCGAAATGCGTTCCAAAACAAAGTATGACACCTGCATTCTTCCGTGTTTTTACAGTTTAAAAAGTTTGATTCAAATTTGAAAATGGTATTTAATCTGAAAGCTATGTGTGACATGTGCATAAATAAATTCTATAATTATTGTGCCTTTGTTATTGTAGTGATAGTTATAAATAATTATCGAAAAGGTAGACAAACTCAGATATCAATCAAATCACAAACTTAAAAAAATCAAAATAATATTAATATGCACTGCAAAATATTAGCAGATTATCGAATGTGTATCAAAGTTTAGAATTAAAATTCTAGTGACTGTATCTTAAAAATAGAAATTAATATAAAACTCTGTAATACCTGTCGGTTTCTGCTTGACTCTGAAACCCTTGTCTATCGGTAAACCCGGTTAGGTGCGTGGGAGAAACTGAATGATCAACAGATATGATTTCAGAGTCTAATTAATTTATTGTTACCAAAATATCAATCAGACGCAATAACAATCTAATTAAGATAGGTGATCAAATAGTAGAGCGCGGAGGTGAGATTCTACGGACTCTCAACTGAACCCAAGACAGCTTAAATGTGCTCAATATAAACTACGTCGCACACTAATAAGTTGACTTCTAATTTTAAACAAGCTCACGATACCTGTAATTTTTATGCAGTGGATCCTACACTTGAATCATGCAAGTGATCTTTATCGGGACTGATTATTGTCGTTGGATCCACTGGTGTAATCCGTTTTCCTGGACAATTCCAAGACCTCTTAATAATTCAACTATTTTTCAATCTTCAACTAACAAATAAACTCGTAAACTCTTTGTTAACTCCAACACGCCAACAACAAACTCGCAAAAACAGAATTTATATAATATACTTCATTTACATAACCACACTTTCTTGGTCGGCGAAAGTTGGTTGAGTTAAAAAATTTTTCTCCAGAAGAGTCCCCAAGGTATTAGTACAATCGTGGATAGATTCTGTCACAACTCTTGCAACAAGTCAGAACACATGACATCCCTTATAACATCGAGCAATAAATGGGTCAACATTTGGCGACTTATTTTTGACGAAATGTTAAAGCATCGTAATGACACGACTTTCGATGTACTCCATAATTTAAAAAAGAAAATTTAACTTTTAAAGAGTAAATATCTTACTATTTTAAGTATATTTTATTGTAAAAATGCTAATAAATACTTATAAAAGTTTCGCAAAATATTTTAAAACACAAGAAAAAGTTGACCAAATGCATTGGCGAACATAGATTACTTTTAGTGGCAATTGGTTGATTTTTTTAACACATTTTTACTAACTTCACCTGTATGTAGCTGAATCCTTAAACTCGATTTTTACCACCTTTGGAAAATCAAATTAATTCGAAATTTTGCCCACTTGTCAAAGACCGATGACAATACAATAATTTAATAGTTTTGTTTCATTGTCCAGATCAGGATCATTAAGATTAAAGATGTTCCACTTTCAGATGTGGCGACTAATTCCAAATCCTATTACCAGAATTGGCGTACCTAAAGAATTGTTAAAACTCGAATGCGAAAACGCTCATGGTTAAAAAATACAACAAAAAATATATAATAGTTTTAAAAAACACGCTTTTATTTTAGATCGAACGAAGAATGAAAAATAAATTATGCTTTAAAAAAAATTAAAAAACACGCTTTTATATTAAATCGAACTTAAAAGTAAAAATAATTCTTAATATAAAAAAATGACTAACGAGTAAATTAATGTCATTGTGAAAAATCGTGGAGTGCTTTGTACTACATTTTTACTATAACTCTGCATTTCGGAATACAGCTAGTAAGAAAATGATATGGAACATCTCCACGCTTTTACCACAATGGCATAAATTCTCATTATTAACTTTATTCTTATATTAAAATTATTTTTTAAGTATTAGTTATTTAACTAAAAAAGCGTTGTTTTTTTTTCTAGTTTTTTTAAACTATAATTTTTTACTAATGTTACATTTGATAGGCTTCAATAGGTTGGAATCAATGGACTTCTGATTTTTAACCTCGATCAAGAATGATGAGGATGAAAGCTGAGCTAGAAGCCTACTCACCACGCTTCCTCACCACTTTAATAACCAATTTTTTATTAATTAGTTAGAAATAATATAAGTGTATATACATATGACAGAATTACAATATTAAGTGACAAAATAGAAAACGATTTTCCTTGCGCGCGCGCACAGACACACACACTATTTTCTATTTCCTTTCTATAAATGATGTTGGACTGTTCTGTTTGTTTGTTACAGGGACACAGCAAACACTTTTCCTTTATGCTGTTGGATTATTATTTCTATTTGTAAATATTCATTCTTTTTTTAATTTAATTAATGAATTAATATTTGGTAAAACTGTATTAAGATCAAGTGTCATCCCGTACAAGATTAAAAAATTTTTAAACTTGAATTGATGAATAGAAAGTATTTTATAAACGATTAGAAATTTAAATGAGTTATATATATATATGCTTAGGGAGAGGGGGTGAACTAATAATAGGAAATAAAAAGAAAGATGAACTGCATTCTTGAGAGATGAATTGGATCAAAAATTTTTGATCAGTATATTTTGAATTAAGTCATTTCGCTCTAGTATAACTTATTTATATTCTTTGTAAAACACAAAGTTGCTTTTTTTTAAAAAAAATAGCTAGATACACTTCAATCCTAGAATGTGAAACATGCAATTATTGAAGATTTTTGGTAAAAAGATTTTTAATTACACTAGAAATTTTAAAAACAAAAAAAAAATGTGGAAAAACTACTAAAAGTTTTTAAAAAGTCAAAAACTTTTTTTGCTAATATTATTTTATTGTTTATTTCAATTATTTTTTTTAAAAAAATGTATAAAAATTCTAATTTATATTATGAGTAAATAAGTGTGAATAATTGCAAAAAAGTCCAAAATATCATGAGTTTCAATTTTAAAATTATATTATTTCTCTTCTTTTTTATACATATTTTAAGAGAAGTTCCCTTAAGTTTTTACTTCAAAAATGGTGTAGAGGGAAGTTATTGTTAGCATCTGCAAGAAATATTTAAAAAGATTTAATAATTGAGGAAATAGAAAGTAATAACAAAATTTTTTAAAAAGACATAAAAGCTAGGTAAAATCAAATACATATAAAGAAAACGTGAAATAGTTTGTTTGTAAAAAATACTTTTTAAATTTAAAATCTGTGATCAGTAGCCTTCCTTTTTTTAAAAAAGGAACTATTTATTACGAAAAATATGCAATAAATCTTCGCACAAAAATATAATAATCAAATACATAATCAGGCCCTGAATTTTTGTTTACCCCATGTTTTAAATTAAAGCCGCAAATGGATATTAAGATTCCCAAATCACATTTGGGGTCATAAAATGTTGTAATATTTAAGTATGTTAAGAGATACAGGAGTGTGGTAATGCGCTATATCGATCAGTCGTACATAACAATAAAAACTAATCTGGCATCTTTCTTAATAACGCGTTTATGACAATGTTCAATACCAACTAGGACGTCACTTTTTATTACCAACGTTAAAGTCAATTCTATTTATCCTTTACTCCAACATAAAATCAATTCAATAATAACCTCTCTTGGTCTTTATATGGAAATCATTTTTCTTTATTAAATACCATGTTTTATGTCAGCGTAGATTTTCTAACACATGTAAATTCATGGGAATTTCATTTTTCTTACGTTCTTTTTTGCTTTTTATAAGAAAATTTATTAATGTAAAGACATATATTTCAAATCGCTGCTAAAGAAACTGGAGTTTTATTATCACGAACTATAAGCCTGCACCATAATAAAAATAAATCACTGCAAAAAATCTCATAATCAAGTAACACGTTGTCCCTATTATAGGGGGGGGGGGAACTATAGAAGGAAATGTGTGTGTGTGTAGCGCAAAATGTTCGATCCATAGACCGCGGGATCTCTCAGAATCATAACCTTATACGTAAGTTTGATAATGATTTAATCATTTTATTGGTGAGATTTGACATTAAAATATATTTGACATAAAACAATTTTTAAAATAAATTCGGGAATCGAGATATTTATACGAAAAAACATCAAAAAGATAAGGGTTAGTTATCATTGTGCCATTGACTGTTTATATTTTAAGATGCATTATTGTAGTCTTGACAAATCACCTTAGAATGTTCGAGGGGCCAACAAGAGGGAACAGTGATTTCTTTTTCAAGATCCCGGTGATATTTCTCTTGGTATTTTGACTTGAATAAGAGGTTTTATTTATCAGATATTTCTTCAATCCTGAGTCAAAATGAACGACACATGTGAATGTTATACTCAAATCGTTTTCGTAGGTGTTCTTTTAAAAGTTCGTGACCAAGTTTTCTTAGATATGTGCACGTGGATCTGAGTAATTTTGCTTCTCATAAAGATATTTTGAGAGTTTTCTTCAGCTACATTGAGGACTGAATAAAATACTAGGCGCGTGGCATCCCTCACATGTATCTCAACTCCCAGCAAAAAAAAAAAAAAAAAAAACTGTCAAACAGAAGTTACAAAACACATGTTTCGAATTATTTTCGTATAAAACTGAAAACTGCACTATTTTACTAGAATAAAAAATCAAAATTAATGAATTAGTACAAAGTCATAAAAACCGACGTTTTAGGGCGTGCTGCATCTCTGATTCATTTGCCTCTGCCACCAAGAATATAATGAAATCACCCTCGTCCTTGACACTGAATCCTAGAACGAGTGACAAAAGGCAGATAGAAGAAGGAGTGTGTTCCAACCCACCGTGTGTGTGGACGCAGCACCAAACTTATTCTTACAATGCATCTGAGATATTCGCGTGCCTAAAGGAGTGTCAAACATTGATAATTAACACTCTGTTAATTGGCCGCGACCCTATGGTTGCAGGTGAAGTTTGGTACTTTGAATGAACAGAAATTGCGATAAAAATAATTATTTTGTTCAACCAATTTGCTATCAAGCAAGACTAAAACCGAATGAACAGTCAAATTTTTCAATCCTTAATTCCCAAGACAATTAATTAAGCACTTAAATCAGTGTGATCCGATGAAACAGCACTCGATAGATGTCGCTCGGGTTTACTTGATATTACGGTCTAAAGCTTCTTAACAAAGAGCATCAAGGCTTCCGATCGTAAATCTCCCGATAATAGCAACCTAACGACAAACACTCACTTTTCCAGATTTTAAATAGCACACAAATTGGCATAAAATCATGTTCTCTCAACAGAAGTTAAAAAAAAAAAACTCAAATGTTTTTAAAGAAGTATTTCCCCCAAGACAATCAGAGGAAGGACGCAAAAAGGAACCGTAACAAATTATTTAACTCATAAATCTTTAAATGAATTGTTTTTTTTAAAAACTTTTCTGAGAAAGGAATATGTAACAATTCTTCCTATTTTACTGTGTGTGCGTGTTTGTACCAAGAATTATTTCTATATTTATACGCAAATTTTAAGCAAAAACAAATTTTCCCATCTAATTTAACACTCTCGCTGCGTATCCCGAGAATTTCAGCGGATATACATTTTTCCGACTATTTAGTAGTGCACACAATTCGGGCTGTTCCTGTTTATATTTTCATTTATATTTTTATGTTTATGATCTAATTTTGTATTTTAAAATAAAATCTGTCGCTGATCCGGTCTAGTGGTTAGCGACGCTGACTACTGTGTCGTAGGGCCTGGATTCGAATCCCGGAGAAGACATAGATATTTGTAAATGTATAGTGCTATTGTGTGTGTGTGTGGTATAGGGAGTATTCTAAATAGCCTTCGAACCGCAAGCCTTCCGTGAGTTGGGAGCCCTCGATCTACCCCCTTCCTCAGGTATATATGCCTCTAAACTGGGTAGGAGCCTAGCTAAAAAAACGCAATTTTACCTGTATGGTTCTCCAGGCTATGGCCAACGACAGACGTACATCTAGAAGTCCAGGTCGCAGACTCTGGCAACTTCCCTTCGGGAAGGACAATAATAAATTCAAAAAATTTTTACAAAATTTATTTTGAATATTTTAATTCTAAAATGTTAATTTAATATGTAAATTTGAAATACTTAATAAAAAATACGCTATTTTTGAACCTAATTGGATAAAATAACTACGCAGCCAGAGGTTTAAGTAGAAAAATCTCAGCATCCAGATTAAATTTCAGAAATATTAGATTTTTAAAAAATCATTGCTAATAAGGAATGTAATTCAAATCACCGCTGAGATTATGGACGATCAACCTTGTTATTTCTACTTCGGTCAACTTTCAAAATTCCTCGCTTTGAGGCTTATGAAATTCGACGAATTAACGAGGAACAGATCTTGTACACGGCATATCTTCTGTAGCGTAGGGACTATACATCCATTCATTTAATATTAATTATGAAACAAATGTATACTCGAATGCTGAACAACACTGATAATCAAGTGCCATATATTTTAGGGTTAAAATAACCGCAATAAAACTCGCTTCTATACATATTTATTAACAATGCTATTGCGGCTAATTCTGTAAATAGTTTAGTTTGTAATTTAAATGACGGCACACATGTTTGTAATCTGGCGTTGAAAGATATCGAGATACGGAGCTCATGTTCGGATATAAATAACAACGCCTTTCAGGACTATGTGCTACTAAAATCGTTAGCTACTAAACTACCGTTCTTAGCTACTAAAACCGATATTGATTGATTGAGTGAAAATTAAAACGTTGCAATATTCTGCTTCTCGAGGGATTTTAGAGACGGACCTCGTAAGTTTGAACCATGGTCATGTGAAGAGAACGACACCTGAGCCGGCACCTTTTCTCCTAACTTCCACACCACATCCACAAGAGGATGTCTGAGCCTCGACAGATTTAATGTGCATCAACCCCTTCTTTATGGCGGGACTTCGGCGGTTCTTGGCTCGAACTTATGACACGCCAGCCCCGAGTCCGTTACTTTGACCTCTAGGCTACCGCGGCCACATTTCTGATTGAAACGTTCAAAATATTGAAAAACATTTCTAACGTTACCGCAGTGACTTTTGGCTCGCAAAACTAATATAAACTTCTCAGATAAGTAAATTGTCGAAAACCGTATTTTCCCTTTTAAATTCGGTATTTTAATATAAAAATGTTCTGATGTCTTTTAATAACTCCATTGCACTTGAGCAAATGTATTCACAGTTATAATCAATAATACAAATACGAAAACAATTTCGCTCAGAGGTAGAGCGTAGATGTATTAAACTTTTAGTCATGATAAAGGATACGTCAAAGTTCATATCATAATTCAAGTGTTAATTTAAGAAAAGTTTGTGAAAATCTGCTCTCTACAACATAGATCATTTTGGCTGCTAAAAGCTCTCCCCCAGATAAATGATAAGTATAAAAGAGTACCTTTCAAAAGAAGAGGGAAAATGATCAAACATATGCGAAACTTACAGAAGTAATTGCTCTTCTCTTTGAATTTCTCTCGGGCTTCTGGATGATATAGTTATTACAGAATTTAAAATTCTACTTTTCCCTTCCTCAAATGTTTACGAATAATTTAACGAACATCACAGCTTATTTTAGTCCTATGAAAGAGATTCATTTAGTGGAACTTGTATTTATATTAATTTATCGAAAGGTATAATAATTCTTTTATAGTATCCTCTTTTAATTTCTCCGTCAATTTTCCGAAGAAATTTTATTAAAATATATGACCAGTTGATAAACTGTTGAGGCTCAAAGCCGTTGCGTTGGAATGGTGTGGAAGCTTGGAAATCATGGTTCACAAGTTCGGATGGGATCCTTATCACTGGTCGATGGTATAAAATTACGATGTCTACTGCCAGCCACTCTTTTGCTGCATTCAAATGAATTTTTAATAAGCAATCAATTAATGTCTTTGTGTGTGGGGGTGAAAAAGAGAGAGATCACGCGCACGTGTTTAACCATCGAACAAAGTTCTTGACATGGACCTGTTAATTTAGTTTGTCTTCGTATTGAACTTGACTTTCATTTTTCGCTACTTCGATTACTCATTTAGTGAGTGATAAATGTTCTTTGTCGTTGATTTGTTTTGTTTTATCCTGAATTTTTATAAGTAAATTAGATTTCATACATTTTATAAAATAGTGTGTCCTTAGGACTGCAGAAAAATATATTTATATTCTAAAATTCAGAAAACGATAGTTCATAAATTTCTAACAAAGTTTTTTTTGACTCCATCAACAGAATTTTTTTCGGTTTATCTTATTTAAAGAGTGCGCTAATAAATTATTCACTCGAAACTTAATTTTTTACTTTATTTAATAGATACTTTATACGTATTAAATTAATAATATGCAATTTAATACACTTTTTTATTTATAATAATGCACATAATCTTTTGCAGTTTGTGTACATAAAAGTATATGTTTCGGGGTCACTATTTCTTTCTCTTTGTAGCCTTTATATATTCTTAGAATGAACTATAGCATTACATTATCACTAATTATGCGCCCGTTTTGGCGTAAATAAAGATGTTTTATTTTTTTAAAATATTTTATGAGGGTTTCATACCTTTGAATAATTTTTCATTGAAATTATAGCACTTACTTTATTTACAATTTACTTTAAAAGATAGTTTACCGTATTAGTTACGGCAAACTATATTTTTCTTCAGTGAAACATTCTTTTTACTTCATTGAAACATTCTTTTGAATACAACTCTCAAAAGAATGCAGAGGAAAATTGTATTTTTTTCTTTATAATATTTAAAACATTTTCCTCTCTATCTCTCATTTATTATTAAATAAAACTAAACCAAAACATTTCACATCTTGTATACCTGCAGTAAATCTCAATTTGCATTCCATGATGCATATGCAGAGTTATTTTCTGCTAGTTCTCATTACATTAAACACATAGAGGAAGAATGTGCAATGCAATTTGATAAATAGTTAATTCTCCTTGTAAGAGAATTTCTTTTTGATATCACAATATACTCTAGTACATATTATTTATAATTCCCTTCTTAACAAACTTGGCTGTGTAAGAAGGAAAATCCAATTACAATATTTCACGAAAGATAATTGAACGCTTGGAGAAAGTGCTATGGTAAGCGAAAATAAACTTCCGAGTAAAAGAGATGTTTGGCGAAAATTTATTGCCGTGCCATCAGTGCCAAGAAATAATATTTTATGTTTCGTCTCGCTCAAAGATAAATTTCATTTTTGTTGTGCTGTTGTTCATGTTGTTTCAAAACAAATTATGTCAAGTTTTAGAAGGTGGCTTTGGAAACTGTTAGCTTGCTGTTCATCAAAACGTATCAGAAATATTTGGAAATATGTTAAATTTTATTTAAGACGATGAAGTACATCGCATGTGATTAATTTTTGTTTATATAATACGAACTCCTGACTAGAGATATGTATTTTGAAGTTGTGACGGATCTATTCGGTTACTTCCACTAACTCTTTGGAGGTTCCTTTCGGGCCATCATTTGTTCAACTAACTTTCTCCGTGATTATGCAAATTAAGTTTAATATATATATTCTGTATTCGCGAGTTTTAGAGAGTTAGTGAAGTGGGAATTGAAGGCTAGTGAAGTGAGGATAGATTGGATGTAAAATGAATAGAGAAGCTAGTAATACGTATACGTAAACTGTGTACGACGCGAGAAGTTGGAAATTTGAAAATGGTCTAGTTCCAATATTGGAGACATGTTTAAGGTAACGTCTATAAGAATAAACGATTGCAAGAGTTTAGGTACTGTGATATTATTTCAAGTAGAAGTTAAGAGAGTTACATTATTAGCTCGCTTCTTAATTAAAACAAGCTTGTATAAGTTATCGTAAGGATAGATTTTCATGAACGTATATAATATCCCCACACTATCTTGTCTTACCGTAGTCCTTTTGATTGATGAAATTTACCTTAATTAGAATGATAATTGTGTTTGTGTTGAATATAGACATAAATAAATACTTTGAGTTCATCATGTCGTCTGATCATTTAGTTCCTCCCACACATCTAGCCGGGTCACAGGGAATAAGGAATATAAATTCCTCACAACTATGTATAGCAAAAGAAGGCCTTTTATTTGAGTATAACGTAATTGAAATATGAAAAACGTCTACAACTGTTTTAAAGAATTGAAAACAGTATACCTTCTTCAGGAAAAAAAATATTTTCTGAAAATTATAAATCCATTTAAAAAGCTTCTCATTTTATAAGGTCACATGCAGCGTAATGCCGTGTTTCGGCTGCCCTCGCTTCCAAATGAAGGTTAATAAAATGGTCTCGTACATAAAGGTATATTATAATTTGAAGTACATAAAGTGCAGTGACATTTCCTCAAAAATGAAATATAAATCTCTACTAGTAAATTTTTTTCAAACATTTTGCTTTCTCTTAAAATATACAAGAGTAAGCAGGTGTCGAAATAAAATGCTTTGGTTCTAAGAATTTCGTCTCAGACATAATTAATATATATAAACTGTCTCACGAAAGGATTTAAAGCTTCGGATTCCTTTGCACTTTCTATTAATAAATACTTTTAAGAGTTTTAACTATAAACTCATTTAGGGATTATTGTAGTTTAGCATTTTATCAAGCTATTAAAAGATTATATATATGAAAGTTTTTCTAAATTTATTTGGTTGATTACATTATTGAAGAGCTATATTTAGAACATATTTTCTAACAAAACGTGTCTGTTAGTTGTCTCAAATATTAATTTTCCCATTACACATTCCCAATCTTACTTAATATTCTCTCTCGCAATCCTTACATTAATTCCTTTCATTTTTTTCAAAATAAATAATTGAAATTATCTGCAACGATAATACTCTCTCTATAAGCTTCCTTACGCGTGGGTGTAAGTTTTTTTTTTTTAATGACGATTGAAAGCTGTGACTAAATTAAAACTATCTAGAATTTGTTTTAAACACTTTTTTTTCAAAAACATCAGATTTTTGAGAGTGATTCTATTAACAGCTCCCTCTCCCGATTCCTTAAAAGCTAAATTTTATGAGGTACATCATGATTTTTTTACACAGATATAACAAAGTGAAGCTCTCTCTTTACGTCTTGCATGATATTAACTGTCTTTAGTATAAATAGGGTTAATCCCTTAAGTGCCTCTGACGTATATATTCGTTTCGCTCAACCAGCGTGTTATTTTTCCTAGACGTATATATCCGTCCTTGCGGAACAAATGTTTTTTAGTGCTGCTCTCAATAAAACTATTCCAACGGCTTTGGAATGCAATAAAATGACATTGACAGTGTTTTCGAAGGATTTACTTGTTTAAGAAAGAAATTTGTTTGCATGTGCCTTTTCTTCCCCCCCCCCTCGCTCTTAATATATTTCATACACACGCCAATGTGAAAAACTGTGGAACAGGGCATTGAATTGCGTAACCTTTCATTGCTAGTTAAAGGGGATAATAAATCCTTCCGGGATGCCCAGTAGCCAGTGGCGCACAGAAGGCGGGTGTCCTGGGGGTCCGGACGCACCCAAAGCCCTTGAGTTTTTTTTCGATTGATGATAATCCTATATATAACGTAAAGTTTAACTAAGTATTTGTAATTAACAATTTAATTTATTAAGTAATTCTAATTATTAATTCAATACTTTATTTTTTAATGTTTTTTGTTTACAAAATCGACAAAATCAGAAGAATCAATAGGCGTTGTCTTGAGGTATGATACGAGTTGCGGAAATTTCGACCATGGACTTCCCCCTGAAAATTTTTTATGTGCGCTACTGCCTGTAGCAATTCATCTTAATTTCTCTCCATGTGAAGACAGTAGTCATGACCGACGTTCTTTCTGCCAAGCCATGTGTTTGAGTCTAAGTACCACTAAATATACACCGGACAGAAGGATTTCTGTATGTGAAATCTGTCGTGGGTCAAAAATATCATGACATTGGCGTGATGTTGAATATTAAAAGAATAGAGGACTTTCACTAATATACAGGGTGGGCATCAATGATGGATCCGATTAAAAAATTATATTTTCAAAATTACTGCGTATATTAAAATAAGTGATGCATGGATGCAATGGGAAACATACCAGTCCCCCCTTCACTCTTACCAATGATGTACAGCCTATTCAAGATCCCTGTGATTAAAATCTAAACATGGTGACAGAGAAACGTATTAGAGTACGCATGGGTTATTTCAGTGGTTCCGGTGTAACGTGCAATTAGAAATCGTAACGGAAAAGAAGCACCGCTGTGATGGTGTCATGAATTTAAGGAAGCCAATTGCTTGTGTAAAATGAAAAGGTAGAGGCTGGTCAAGCAGCTGGGAAGAAGCAGTGAAGAAGTTGAGACAGAGCTTTGTTGGAAGCCCATGGAAGTCGACGAGAGTGTCCGCCTGTGAACTTGAAATGCTCCAGAAAACGGCATGGGAAAATTTATGAAAATTTTTTTTCAGCCGTATTATTTGTAATAACCCAACTGATAACAGAGTAACAACGGGTAAGCATTTGTGAAGTATGACAAACCATTGCTGGAGAGATGCTACAAAATGTTTGGAAAGAATCGGATTATACAGCAGCGTTTCTCAAAACCTTAAGGGGGTGTGATAACCCTACATGGGGGTGCGAGTACACCGAAAAATCGAAAGTAAGCGATTATTTAATAAAACATATTAATTTACTGAAATAAAATAAAACACATTCTTACATAACAAAAAAAACACACACACACAATTACACTGATATAATACACTTATATAAATGTATCAGTTCTGACAATACATTTCATTATTAATTTAACAGTACCAAGTAAAGAGCAAGTTTAATAATTACCAGTGATGCAAACTATGTATAAAATTTAATACTTATCTTGATAATTTGTGCGATTTATAATTAAAGTCGTATTGTAGCTTTACCGTGAAAAAATAGTATTATTAATTTCAATACATTGCTATTGTATGGAGGAAGGGGGCGATGAAAATTATGATTGAAAATTGGGTCGCAAGTATAGAATGTTTTAGAATCACTCGATTACAGATTAGATTGGACGTATACCTTGTAACAAAGGGAACATCCATCAAACATTTGTAAGAGAAAAAAATGGTATATTTTTCTTTACCTTCATGAATTACTTATTCTAATATATGCAGCTGTTCTGATAATATGATTTTTTGAAAATCGGGTCCATCAGGTGTATACCCAGTCTGCTAACCCACATCAAAAACATTCAATGTCCGCTTACATTTTATCTTGAAATTAATTGTTGGCTTTGTGACTTTTAATTATTGATTTAAAATTATATTTTTTTCTCCGTCTACCATGAATACCTTACATAAATACTTTAGCATAGATCGAGAAATCTTTAATAAGACTGTAGGTTTTTTTTTACATCTATTAAATTTACTGTAAACTACTTCTCAGTATTTTGGATATATTTCAATAAAAAATACGTTTCTTGTTTAAGATGCATTTTCCTTACGTTTTCCTTAATGCTTTTACCTGTGCATTTTGAGTGTGAAGTGAATATGTAAACATAGTAAGAATGTGAATATTTCAGTTGTCAGTAATGCAGATATTAGTGTTTAGTGGTTAATTCAGAAAATTAAAGTGGAAGTGGTTATAATGTTTCTGTTATATGAAATTGTGACGGATCTATACGCGATTCCACTAATTTCTTCTTTTCTCTTTAAAACAAAATATTTATTTCAACCAATTTTCATCGAGAAACCAGACGTGGATTGTGTAAATGAGGAATATTATATAAATTCGGTTTTCGCGAATTGACGGAGAGTGAAGTAAGAGGTTAAGTTAAGTGAAGTAAAGTGAAGGAAAGGAAGAGAGCAAGTGATCTGTTGTCACGTTGTTGTTGAAAAGCTGAAGTTGACGTGTGAGATGTGTGCAAATAGGAGTTTAACAGAAGTTGAGAATTAGTGGTTAGTGGAGATTGAAAAGCAGTGGAATTAAAGATCACAGAGCGTGGAGCCATCGTCATTTGATTAAGCCGAAGAATGTGCCTGAAGTTTCTCGTGTACACTGCGAGAAACGATTTTCAAAACTGAGAGAAAACAGCTCACTTTTGAATACTTCACATTCTCAAAATAGCTCCGATGCACGCTTACTCAAATCTGAGAATCGCATATTCTCATATTGAGACACAAGTACATTCTCATTTTTGAACCTGTTACGGGATCAAATTTTTGAGAATGAAAGATCGATATGAGTATATAATGCACTCATATTTGAATCTGTTAATGTATCAAATATGAGTTAAAACAATAAAATGAGTATGTATAGCATTTATTTTCGGTACTGTTGTATCTAATATGAATTTTTAACAGAAAAATATTTATTAACCCAAATCTTAAGGGATTTAAAAATGTGATACCTGAGTTGTAAATTTTCACTTTCTACATCTTACGTATTATTTTATTTTCATTTCATGAAATTTTTACACTTAACTTCGAAATCAAAATTCATTTTACATTTATTGTGTGTAACAAAAAGGTACTCGCGTATTATCGCGAAAGTGCCTAAGTTAAAGATAACTCGCCAAATTGGCAGTAACGATTTCGCATGTGTCCTACGCGCTGAATTAGCAACCATGTACTTCGTTTTATATAATGTCGCCAATACGGTGGCGACAATACGCAAGTATCAACAAATATATTACTTTTCGAAATAAAAATGCAACTATTATTTGATCCCAAACTGCATGTCTTCGAACTTATACCGCAAATATAAATCTTTGAAAACTGCAAAAATAAATTCGATGTTATCGTTTAACAAATGTGTATGCATTTTGAACTAGTTCCAGAAGCAATTTGATTCATTATTTATATTTATGTTTCTCTAGAAGCATTATATTTTTTCCTTAAAATCATATACAAGCAGAAAATTAACTTTTATTTAAAAAAATTCAGCCCTTCAATAATAAGTTATTAGAAATATCTAGGAAACATTATGATAAATAACAGATTTTTCTAAGTAAAAATTTCAAAACAATGCCAGAAAGAAATAGCTTTTTTACATATTATGTAACCTGAATAAAAAACCTTTTGACTAAAGTAACACTCATTAGGCCCAGGTGTGTAAGTACTCTTTATATCAATTGTTTTGTTTAAATAGAAACCTATCCACATGGAAATAAAGAAAATGCATTGCTATATTACAAACTAAGCTCATTTTTTGTTAAAGCAACTGATTTTACACTTTCCTATCACCAAAGAAAACAAATATAATAGTTTTTAAGTTAATGGTTTTTTAAAATTAAAATACTTAAAAATTTTAGTCTTTAGAAGAATGTAAAAACAACTCTAACAGTACATTTTTGCATTAACAAAACATTTAGTTTTTAACCTAATGGAAAGAGCTTTTAGAGAAGTTTTCAGCACCCATTCAGAAGAAAAAATAACATCATAAGGACCAATAGAATCATAATTTAGCAATTTAGTACAGAGGACCCCACGCCTTTACCACGATGACATTAATTTTCTAGTTAATCATTTTATTCTTATATTAAGATTTATTTCTTACTTTTTAGTTTGATAAAAAAGCATGTTTCTTAAAACTATAATTTAAATTAATTGTGCTTCAAATACGTCAGACTGAACAAATTACGTATTATCACAACAAATGCCAAATCTAATAATAACACACCAAGTTGGCAACCCTGATTGGTAATTGCGTCTTATTGCAACCTATTAGCGATATTATATGAAATGTAGCACCTGGCAGCCAATTCAGTGTGTACCACACATAGGAAATCGGGGTGGCCAACTCAGCGAGTTATTTAGAGTCAGCGATTGTCGCAAAAATACACAAGTTCCCTCCGAGTTCCTGTGTGTTGAACGTGCTGAATTGGCAAACAGGTGCTTTGTTTCATATAATGTCACCAATTGGTTGTGATAATACGTAAGTATACCAAGATTTATGTTTTTTCACTTGTGTACAACATACCTGCATACAGGAGTTTTTGTACCCAAGCTGTATTAATTTTTGGTACTTTCATAATATTGCAACCATATTGGTGAAATTATATGTAATACAACACATGGTAGTCAATCTGGCGCATACGACACATGCAAAATCAGGGTCACCAACTTGGCACGTTATCTTGAACATTGGCATTGTTGTGGTAATATGTATCGTAAAATCTGGTGTATGGTGCACACTTTTAACACAAAAAATAAGATTGAATTTTATGCGTGCCCGTTATATACCAGGTATAAAAATAAGAGCTTTAAAAAATGTGAGCACAGGAAAAAAAATTAGATTCCTACATAGATCAAAATCATGGTTATTTAAAAGAAATGGCATTCCTTATGAACTTAAAGGGTTGCACTTCTAGATGTATACTATTTTTTACTAAAGCTTAGAATAAATGACTTTCAAACTTAAAGATCATGACTCGCATACATCTCAGGTTTCTTCATGAAAATGGGGGTGCACATTTTCAGCAAATAAACATAAAAATTAAAAATTGCTACTTGAAAGTATAAGTGCATGTAATACGATGGTATACATGATATGCCAGATTTTATGGTAAAAACATAATTTTTCTCTACCTTTCTTTAATGAGTAAAAGCATAAAATATATTTATATTGGGTTAAATATAAAGAATCTGAAATATATACTTCATTTATTTTCATCCAAATAAACAAAACACTATAGTCACAATAAAGGAACCATAAAATAAATGTAATGAAATAATTTCTTTATGAGAACTTTTAAGAAATTTTCCATAAGTTTACCAATAAGCTAGAAAAGTTCTTTAAAATCTACAAGAAATTAGTCTCTTAAAAAGATTACTAATTGAAAACAAAAATTTATTTTGTAGGCTTGCCTTTTTCAAGTCATGCAAGCTATTTTAAAGTTCAATATGAAAATAAAACTATTCCAATGTAGCAAAGGAATACTTAAATTATTATTTGCCTATAAGCAAGTGCCCAAAAAATCAACAATGTGACTTATTATGAATCAAGTAAATTTCATTAAGATATGTGACTACCCAAAATTCGCAGTTTTGGTGAAAATTTTCAAAAATTACTTTTGTGTTTTTATTTTAAAGACTATACATTTAAGATTCCAAAAACACTCTATTTTTGTTTCTATGATATCTTGAAGCAAAGTTATAGCATAATTAGTAAACTGGAATTGGAGTTAACAAAACCAGATGCTGATCCCTACACAAAATATTTTTAAGATATTGAATTTAAATTTTCAGAACATGTATTATTTAGTTCTATCTGTGTTATGAATCAAACTCTAATCTCTGTGTATATACAGTGAACCCAAAAAGTGTTCGTACACTTGCAATTTCCTATAAAATTTATTGTTTCCGACTAATAAAAATTAATATTTTGGAATTGTAATTTTTTTATATCTGTAACTTGTTCTTGGTGGAATGACATAATTATTTTTTTAAAAATAGCATAACTATTATTTTTAAAAATTCATAATCAAAAAGCTCCTGAAAAATTACGCCACTAAAGTCTTAGAACACTTAACAAAAATCTCAACATAGCTTTAAATATTGTATTTCTTTCTTAATTTAGAACTTAGTAGGATATCTTTTAGTGTCCACAACAACTTTTGGACATCTTGATATAGATTTATTGAGTTTTTTTAATTTCTGCATTGATTTTGCTCCATGCTTCTGTGATTATTGTTTTTACTTCCCATTATGTGTTTATATGTCATGTTTTCTTTTTATTTTAAATCTAGTTCTCCCCAAATATGCTCTGCTGGGCTAAATAAATTGATTGAGGAGGTGTTTTCAAACTTTTGGGTACAGTTATAAAGACACCAGCAGTGTACATCGAGAGCAGTTCGCTTGGCGTCATTATCCTGTAAAAAAATGAAGTCGTCTGAAATATACAAATTTTGAGAGGATAATTTAAAATTTCTCTTTAAAATATTTAAATAGAGCTCATGATTCTCAATACCATCAAAAAATACCAAATTACCTAATTCCTGAAGCCTATTTACACCCCCCCCCTCCCTGGAAGAACACCTCTGTGTTGAAGCATGGAGGTGGAGGAGCTCTTGTTCCACATAAATTCACGGGATTAAATGCCTCATTTTTTCCTTTAAAACTATTATATGCCCATCAGAACCAAAAATGTTGAATTTTCTGTCATCCCAAACACTTTCCTGTCAATTTTGAATTTTCTGAAACTTAAGTCACAAGAATCTAGTTGGATGAATGAACCATGGAAGTGGTGGGTTCTTGCGTGGGGGCGTAAATCAGCCACAGAATTAGGTAATTTTTGATGGTATTGAGAATCATGAGCTCTAGTCAAATATTTTAAAGAGAAATTTTAAATTGTCTGTCCAAAATTTTATATTGAACACGACTTCATATTTTAACAGGATAATGAAGCCAAGCGTACTGCTCTCAATGTACACCGCTGGTGTCTTTATAACTGGCCCAAAATTTTGTGAAAACACCTCCTCACAATCAATTTATTTAGCCCACCAGAGCATATTTGGGGAGAACTAGATTTAAAATAAAAAAAACATGACATAAACACATAATGGGAAGTAAAAATAATAATCACAGAAGCATGGAGGTAAATCGATGCCGAAATTACAAAAACTCATTAAATCTATATCAAGATGTCCAAAAGTTGTTGTGGACACTAAAAGATATCCTACTAAGTTCTAAATTAAGAAAGAAATACAATATTTAAAGCTATGTTGAGATTTTTGTTAAGTGTTCTAAGACTTTAGTGGCGTAATTTTTCAGGAGCTTTTTGATTATTAATTTTTAAAAATAATAGTTATGCTATTTTTAAAAAAATAATTATGCCATTCCATTAAGAACAAGTTGCAGATATCATAAAAAAATTACAATTTCTATACATTAATTTTTATTAGTAGAAATCATTAAATTTTATAGGAAACTGCAAGTGTACGAACACTATTGGGGTTCACTGTATTTATGTACTTCATTGCATTTAAATGTAAAAAATATCATTAATTTTTTAAAAAATCGAGTTTTTGCATAAAATTTGGCATATTTAAAAAACTTTTAAAAGTAATACATATCTTTTAATTCCTAATATATAAAGATGTTCCATTATTTATGTACTGTATAAATATTATTTGAATACATTCATTAGAATTTTGTGTAAAAGATCCTAATTGCAATTTTTCATGAAAATTTTACTAAACTCGACAATTTTTATAATCTATAAAACTCTCCAGAAAACAGCAAAAGGGTTGAAAATTAGTTAAACATGAAGCTAAAGAGTTTGAGCTATAATTATGGTGAGTTTAAGAAATGTACAACTAGTAGAACATTTTTCATATTGTATTTAAATCTTTAAAAGCATTGTCTGAGAAACTATGTTTTTTGGCTTTACGGTAAAGTTCACAAATGGATTACTTTTTAAGACATTGAATTAACATTTTAAGAAAACTTTTATTTTATTTTATTTGTATTATAGACTATAATCTCTGTGTATGTATATATGCATTTTATTGCACATTCAATTTGTGAGAAAAAATATGCTTTTTTTTAAAAAAAATTGACAAATTTCAAAAAAATAATGTAACTCTTATCGCTCTAGGCACAGATAATGATGTCATTTGTGTGCAGTTTTTATATTATTTGAATATATTAATTAGAATTTTCAATACAAGGTTTACTGTAACTGCAATTTTTAACTAAAAATTCCCAATCTATCCAAAATAATTTAAAATTTTGTGGAATAGTATTTTAATTCCTGACTCAAGTGTAGTATAGGGGAAAGGGAGGGCCCTTTCGATTTTTATATAGATATTATTGGTGAGATAACGAATTCATTCTAGCTTCGGGAAACCTATCGCTAAGTGAAGTAGCTTGGCGATCGATTTTGGTCACCAAAAAAATTTGACATCGCCAAGTATCTATACTACACTTGAACCTTAATTCCTAGTTCTATGCACACCCTTTTTAAAGAAAAAAGTGTTTTTTTAGTTGAAAATTTGTTTCAATAAAATGCTCCGAGGGTAGGCACATACCTTAAATTTGTTTTTTTAAGTAATCCTAAAAAAAAAGGCGTTTGTATCACATTTTCCCGCTAAATTCCTATAAAAGCCTTACAATATCAAAACAATCTAGTACTCATGTGTTCGTCCGCGGGTAGCGTGGTAGAAACGAAAAATAGTTCGGAAGATTTATGAGAACTAAATTTGTTGTTGAACCCCAATCTTTAAAATATGTAGCCAGTATATTAAAAAAACTTTTTTAATCCTGAATATCTTTTTAATTTGTTTGATAGTGTTAATTAACCATTTTTTGAAATTTTGAGTACATGTAATGTCTCATATTTGTAAAGGCATGTGTTCAAATCTGATATAAACAAACTCATTTCAAGCTGAGCATGTCCATGTAGTCATTTTTGAGTATTTCTTTTTTCTCCGTGTAGGATCCGATACATAAAGGATTCAGGTACTGTACACTTGATTAAGTAGAAGCTGATTATTAGTGTGCAAAGTAGTTGTAATAGAGTGTATTTAAGCTATCTTAGATTCAGTTGTAAGGGTCTGTAATATTCTATCTATATTAAAATATCTCACCTCTGTACTCTACCATTGTTTATATACGTTAATTAGAATTGTGTTGTGTCTGTTTCATAATAATTAAATCGAATTAATAAATCAAATTAGATTGGAATATAATGTCTGTGGACTATTTAGTTCCTCCTACACATCTAGCCGGGTCTACAGATAGACAAGAGGGTTTGGATGTAAGGGGTAACCAGAGGTTACCACAAAATGTTGTTTAATTATAATTGAAAAAATATTCTGTGGCTGTGATGTAGAGTGTGAGTATAGCAATTGGCTAATTTTTTGAGTTATTAGTAATATGGTCGTGTGAGTAATTAGATAAATTAATCAAAGGTTTAGTGAACACTTCATTCACAAGATACATACACCATTATGTAGACAGGAATTTACACACAAATCGGGATTTACTAAATTTGAGTCAGTTCTTGGTCTTTTGATTAAGATTCTTGAATTAAATTTAGAAAACATATGAAGTTATACTCATCTGGTTATAGTGCACAAGACTTTAAAAAGTCCGTCATCACAGATGTGATGATAAAATTTATTAATTTTTATTTAGAATATATTTATTATATATGGGTTCATTAACTAAAATACAGAACTATATTTGAACTTTTTACATGAGAACTTTCAACACTTCAGTCGCAAGATTCATTTCATCATGTAACTTTTATTCCCATGGTGGTGCACTATAGAAACGGCTGAATAATTAAAATTATTGTCTTTTTAATTCACAAAAAAGATTACTAGTAATCAAAGATAAAATATTTTTGTAAAACCTGTTTCATTAAAACATGTATTATATGTTATATTTACTTATCGCATATTTAAATTATGTTGTTTCTTTTGTCTGTCTTTTTCGTTTGTTTTGTGTAATGGAGTTTTTGAAATTTTTCAAACAAGTTTAAATATTTTTCAGCTAAAATGTACAATGTACAGTGTATATATTTGTTTAGTTAAATTAATGTGTAATTTTCGTAATTTATTTCATGAACCATTGAATAAAGTCTCGCACGACGGAAAAACCTTAAAGGAAAAGACATGGTCAAACATGTTTGTTAATGCAACAATGCGTTTATTTTTTCACACAGAGTAAAATCTTATGTAATATTCAATGTGCAAATACACATAGACCGATTCCAAATAATTTAAGTTCAGTTACTTAAGACTACACAGAACCCTTTTCCAAGAATTTTTTTGGAGACAGTAAAAATAATTTGTGTGTTTTACATTTAGATTATATTATGAGCTGATTCTTTAAGTTAAAAAAGTCAGTTTGACCCCAATCATTATTTTATAATTTTAAAAACTTAGGGATTTTTGGAGTTTTTTCAAATTTTTGTAAAATACTCAATTTTTAATATTTTTTAGTCATTTTTTTAGTGAATTATATTCCTTTGGTTAGAGTGAACAAAAGTTAGTTTTGATTTGAAAATCTGTTCCCTTGTTGAATTTTAAAATGTTTCGAACTAAACCAGGAAAAAACAGGAAATTTTTAAAAATATTAACTTTAGCATTTTTTAAAAAAAAATAACTAGAGATCTCAGATCTAAATCCATACTAACTTTCACAGAGCATATGCTTGGGAGTATATACAAAAAATTGATTCTATGTGCAACAGAAAAAAAACACCTTAGAATTAGAAAACACATATCTTCAAAATAAAAAGTCTGAGATAAACGCATTTGAAGTTTGTCAAGGCATAAAACAGAAACTTATAATGCCCGTAAAACTCTAATTTTTAATATGTTATTTGCCAGTTTATCTTTTACATTATAACACTTTTTAATGAAATATGATTGAAAATATTTCTTTTAATTAAAAATATATGTTTGCGTAGTAATGATGACATTTGTTACGATAACAGGTTATTCAAAAATCTTAAACTAATATTTTCACAAAAGTTTTGAAACTTAAAGCATTTATGTGCACAATAATAGTGCTACTAACTTAAGCTAAAAATTGCCAGGTTTGTACATAAAATTTAATTTTTTCAGTTTTTAATTCGGGCAGTTTAGTAACTACAATATGTTTACTATAATTTAGTTTGGTACATGATGGAAATATTCAGTTTTATCTGCAATACTTGTATTCAGAATATTTGTTTTCGAAGTCTAATTGCAGTCTAATTGTAGTCTAACTGCGGGCGTTTTTAGTTTATAATTTTTAATAGTATTCTCACCCTTTGAAATATTATTTCTCAAAGCAATCTGAGAACGTTTGGGCCACGGTATTATCATAACTGGAACAGTTGATGATACAACTTCAAAGTTATATAAACTATTTTTTAAAACAAAAATTGTCCTTGATGTCAATCTGAATTAAGTAACTATAAGAACTCAAAAAACTCAAAACATAATCAAGCAGGAATGATTTTAGTGAAGAAAACTGAAATTAATAATAATTTCACACTGAAAGAGTTGATTGTATTGAAAAATATTTTTAATTACTTCAATTTAAGAGTAGAAAAATGTTTCGAAATGAAATCTAAACCAAAATCTAAACTCAGAAAACTTCAAATATCTGAAAAATTAATTTGTCATTGGATCTGAAATTTGGTGGCAAGCTTCACAATGATATGGGCCATAAGAAAATGCAATAGTAAAAACGAAATTGGTATATGTGAGATTTGTAGGATACTGTGTAGCCTTGAACATTTAAATTGAAATAATTAATTTTTGTGACTTGCTTTTTTTCCGCCTAGGCGTAGAATATTATTCATGAATACAACTAATTAGTGCCCCATGAAAAATTGACATTTCAAAAATGTTAGACAAAATCCTAATATTATTAACTATTACAGAATAACCATTCATTATTCGATTGAAAGATCTAAAGCTAAATAAACAATTTCAAAACATTTTTCAAGAAATATGTAACGAATTACAAATTTGAATTAATTATTCGTTATATAACACCCTTAATAAATGAAGTTTACATTACGTTTAATTACATTGGATTACGAATTAATCTTTTCTCTGTGACAACAAATGAAAGATCGAAAGGTAATCTTTTCATCTCCACGCATTTTTAACGCAATGAATGCAATGCTTCTTATCTTTTTCCATTAATACAATGCAGCGAATGTGACATTTTTAAAAGGGACTAGTTTCATAATTTTTAAATGGTTTCTCACAAATATTACATAAAGGATTACTGTAAGCTGTGTTGGTAAATGACAATATCTGAATGAGGCTTTTAAAATAATTTGAAATAAACCCAAGGGAAATTTTTAGATGCTAATTAGTTGCAACCCCTCAGGAAACTGAAAAGGGAAGATTATTGGTATTAAGCCTGAACCATCTGAAAGATCTTGACAAAAGATTAAAAGTGCATCTTGTGCGTTTATATTTATTCATGATTTCATAATGATTTCCTTTTAATCTTAAAATGAATGCACCGCTAAATGTTTCTCTGGGGATGCATTTAAAATGTTTACTTTTTTTAAAACACATCCCTTTAAATAAATTCTCTAAAATTGTTATTCATTTTACTTAGAACAATTGGGGGGAAATGTTTCAGCCAAAAAATTGTAATTTTGTCAAAGAAATTTAATGAAAATTTGCTTAAGAAATCAGAATTTATCAATAGATTTAAAGAACTGAATTCTTAATACTTCGTAATATTTTTTGCCTCGCGAAACTATTAATTGCCCTTTTAATGGAATATAATTGTTAAAGCTATTTGGAATGAAATATAATAATTAAAGCCTCTATAAAAATTTATAAATTTTTGAGAAAATTTTAAAAAAAATCCTTTTGAAGTAAACAATCATTAAAATAAGTCCGATTTTTATGATTTAGAATACCTTTTTTTATTTTTGTAGATAACAAAATTAGAATGTACCGACAAAGTATGAAATCCGACATTCTACAGAATGCCTAAATCTAGCCGGCAATGTATGAAATTATTCAAATTTCACACTTTGCCTAGGCATTCTATAGAATGCCTAATGAGAAACCGGTAAAGTATGAAATACATCTCAGATTCGTTTCGAATATTGTCAATTGGCAAGAAATAAAACTTTTAAAGCGTGTCTCAGGCTCAGAATCTGTTAGTTGTACATTGCTGATTGTACGGAAATGTCAAAATACTCAATTGTACTTAAGGTATCCGTACACCTTCAAAACGTCATTTTCGCCGAAATTTTCGATTTTTGAATTTTGATTTAATTTTAAAATCTGAACTTTTTTCTTTAAAATGGTGCTTAAATTTTGTTTCTATCTAATTTAGAACTTAAGTTATGGGGATTTGAATTTTACTCGGTAGCTACTTTTTGAAACCGGAAGTACAAGTCTACATTCCGGAAGTTGAAAAAAATGTTTGTTTACATTTTTATTTTACAAAGTATTGCTTAAATATGCAATAATAGAAAATTTATACACTTTAAAATATGAATCTGAGTTTTCAGAATCTTCAGAAATATAATTGGCAACAGGTTTTTAATAATATTTTTATCCAGAATCTGGCAGGAAAAGAGAGTGTGTTATTGTTTGTTTATATTTGCTTACGATTGCGCAGCACTTTCTAAGTTTCTGTTAAATCCTTTTTTATTTCTGAAAATTTTAATTTTTTTCATTTAAAATGGGAAACTTAAAACGCAGAATTAGTTGAAAGAGAAAACGACAATTTCGTGGTAATGGATCTACTAATAAAGATTCCAAAAACTGTAGCTTACCATTCACCAACGCCAGCTCTTCAAAGATCAAAATGCCTGCTGTTTTTGATGAGGTAATGACAGAGTAAGTGCATAAAACACTTACAGGAAATCGAATCATATATATTGATGTCATCTTAAATGTTTTTTTACAACTTTGTTGCCCAAGATGTTTCGAAGAAGGCTTATTGCTTTCTGAGGATTCAAGGTATGGTTTGTGTTCAAATTTTGTTATAAGGTGTAAACATTGTAACTTTTATTCAGGGTTTTCTAGTTCAAAGAAAACTTTAAACTGTCCTGAAGTAAATACAAGATTTGTTTATGATATGAGACAAATTGGTAAAGGTTTTTCTGCTGGGTTTAAATTATATGGTACATTAAATTTACCCAGGCTCAGTAAAACTGCGTACACTAATCATGAGAACAAACTCATGTCTGTGATTTCAGAAGTTAGTGAAATCACAGACATGAACTTGTGGCCAATGTTAGTCAATGCAAAAAGCAGCTTCTGAACTGTTAGTGTGCTACATCCTTCTAAAAATAAAATAGTTGAATGTGGTGTTTCAGTGGACGGAACATGGCAGCGTAGGGGTTACACTTCCATGAATGAGTGTGTCGCAGCTTTGTCAGTTGACACTGGTAAAGTAGAGGACATTAAAATAATGTCATATTGCCCCATCTGCACAAAGATTTCTAAAATGCCTAAAAGCATTGAATCGGAAACTTTTGCAGCAGATCACGTATACCATAGCAATTTTCAAGATTCTGCGTTGAAAATGGAAGCTGTTGGTGCAACTAGAATCTTCCAACGTTCTATTGTGAAGCGAGGCCGTAAATATGCACAATATTATGCTGACGGGGATTCCAAGGGCTTTATCAGTGTCAACGATACTTATGGTAAAGATAGTGTCACAAAATATGAATGCATCGGTCATGTTAAAAAGAGAGTAGGTGCGAGATTGCTCAAACTAAAGTCAAAAAATAAAAATCTGTCTGGTAAAAGCAAACTCACTGACTCTTTTATTGACCGATTGCAAAACTATTATGGAATTTCTGTTCGTAGCAATGCTGGAAACCTCTCCGGTCTTCAATAAAATGTTATTGCGGCCCTATTTCATTGCTCATCAAGTGCCAAGAAACCCATGCATGGACAGTGTCCCCTCGGAAAAGATAGTTGGTGCTACTACCAGCGAGCACTAACTTGTGGCCAAAAACCAAAAGAAAAATATAAAGGTTTATCTAATGAAGTTTTAAACATGATTAAGCCTACATATTTAGAATTATGTACCAGAGAACTACTAACTAAATGTCAGCATGGCAAAACGCAAAACTCAAATGAGTGTTTTAATTGCATTATATTGCAGAGGGTACTGAAAGAAGTTTTCGTGTGCCTGAAAACTTTAAAATCTGGTGCATTGGATGCTGTTATACAATTTAATGATAGGTACAAGGGTTGTGTCGACATTTTTAAAAAATTTAATATAACTCCTGGTTATTTTACTTTAAAATCATACAAACATCTTGACGTAAAAATAATTAACGATGCAGAACGTCATTCAACACCAAATGTAAAGCAGCGTAGAAAAATTTTAAAAGCAACCAGGGGGAAAAAATCAATGTTTTAGAGAGTAAAGAGGGTGTTATTTATAAATCAGGGGCATTTTAAGTATATCTAATTGTGTTTAATATTAAAAATTGCGGTTTAAAGTTTATTTCTGATTTATTTCAAATACATTTTTTTAACGTATTGGCATCTGACAACGTGAATATCAGAAAAAGTTGTGAACCAAATTAGTTTAAATTTTACAAGTACATTTATGTTATAGATTTAAAGAACCCCTACTATTTTTATGTTTATAGAGTTGATATATTTTTAGTAACTAAGATGTATATCATGTCTCGTAATAATTTTTTAGTGATTTTTCAATGTTCTTTTACTCGAACCTTGATAAAAATTGTAATAATTTGATTATCATTAGGAACATGGTACCAGCCCTAAAAATGTTATGATGATCAACATCAAATTTACAGAAAAGTGATATTTTTGTTTTCATTTGAGTTATGTGCGTTATTCTAACAATGAATTTAATTACAATTTTCACTATGTTTTTCTCCCTAATTTTTTTTTGTGTTATAAGTAAAATATTAAATGTATTTTTCACAGTTTTAAGTTATGTTTCATCAGTAAAAAATATTTTAATAGCAAATATTACAGTTTTTCAAAAAAATTTCTTAGAAGGTGTACAGATACCTTAAACTTGTTCAACAAAAAATTGGTTTTTTCCTGTGCTACCTGAAAACGGAGGAGCAAGCTATAGTGTTAGGGAAGGAGCCATAGTCTAAAGCAGGGATCGGCAACCTATGGCAGACGTTCCACATGTAGCACGCGGTACAATTCTCAGTGGCACTTTGCACTACTCACGAAATTTGTAATTTTTTTAATGGTTTCAAAAATACTCTACTGTGTGGTCCGCTGAATCATATTGGAGGATTGGATTGACACGCAACAGCTAAAAGGTTGCCGACCCATGGTCCATAGACATGAAACAACTATTCAACGGTTAGTTGTCCAAAATTAGAGTTGATGCTGCAAAAAAAAAAAGCGTATTTTCTTAACTAAAATTACTTACTAGAAATTAATAACCGATATACAAAATGCTAAAATGTCTACTAAGAAGGAACCCAGGGACTATTGGTTGCTGAATAGATATGATGTGATGTTTGCGAAAAATAAAAGTAAACTCATTTAACCTGTTAAAGAAGGCGTCAGTACCATAAAACATTAGTCCCCAACCCCAGGTCCACGGATCAAAGGGTATCGGGCCCCTCAAGGAGTATTAAATTATATTCATTATATTTACTGGGGTGTATTTTTCTCGTGTTTGCGCGACTTTCCATGGAAATCACTTCATATTTTATGTAAAATCATTTTATAATTATTTTTTGGTGCAACTGAATTTTATTCTGAAGGCATGTTTAAATACAATTAAATTATAAAATCAAAACAATTTAAAATATAAATAATCAACGTCCCACCCTCATTGGGCAACCATAAAATTATCAAACGTTGACCGGTCCGGAAAATAAAAATGTTGGGAAGAACTGCTATACAGTATTACGTCACGGATTCGGGTTTTTTTGTTTGCTTGCCCCAATGCGGTTGAAGATTTACCATTTTTAGATCTAGTACATTCCCCAAGGACTGTTATCCCTTTTTGGTGCAGCACCACGTAGGCGATACCAATTGTCACCGATAATTTTTACACCCTATTTCCTTCCCAGAGAGAGATACCTGAAATCTAACGATGTGGAAGGATGTAGACGATGTTCTAGGAATTTAATTTACCAAGAGCAAAATTAAATTCCGGATTCTGGGGGATGTGATAGAATCCTGAAAGAACTTTCAACCAAATACAAAAATGCCACACGTTGTGATATTGAACTGTACATCCCCCTTTGCAAACCTTGTCACAAAAAACAGAACATTATTTTAAAAAATAAGTATTGAGGTTGTCTATAAACTCTTCCAAGTTTAGTTTGATAGCAGTATTGCTACAAAACGGCAATCTTCTTCCTTCCATTCCCATCCGACAATCCATTCACGTGAAGGAAGCTTATGCAAATGTGAAATTACTTCTAGAGTTAATAAAATACGAGGATCATAAATGGCAGATTTGTATGACTTTGGAACGTGCGTCTAAGAAGCTGCGCATACTTTTCATTTCGGAGCTGCATTATTCATTTCATTTTCATCGTCGGAATCTGTATAATTGATATTTATTGAGCTTTGAACAAACTCCAAAATGTCTTTCTCTGCCTTAATTGGGGTTATACACAAATTATATCATCATCTAATACAATGAATTTTTCTGATAACACAATAGGACTGTCCAATCTGACCGGTGTTTTCCGAATATTGTTCATTCGCAGAAGGAAAATCTTTTCGTGTTAAGCGATTTTTGTTTTTTTAAGAGATAAGAAAAATGCATGAACATACATAGTAGTTTGTTGGAGCAACTGTATTACTTCGTGTTAAGCGATATTTCGTCTTAAGCGTTTTTGCGTTAAAACTCTTTCACTGTATTAATATGTGTTACTGTAGATTTGCATAAAAATAAACAGAAACAAACGGAGCTCAAATCAAAATTGTATAATTTGGATTTATATAAATTTATTTTATTAAGAATGATTTCAAAAATAATTACTTTTACCATAATTATGAATTGGATAATTCAATTAAAATTGGTGTATTGTAATTAATTGAGTTTGAAATAAAGTCAGATTTCTAATAAGATACCAATCTACATCTTATCTAATCCACAAATCAAAGATAATTTTTTTAATCATATATTTTATACCCACATTTTATAAGCAAATTTTTTAAAAAAAAATCTCTTTTATCGCATATATTTCAACATCCATCTCAAACGTTCCGTTTAATTACACATTTGAATAAATATTCGGTTTATTATATATTTATTCCGACTTTTTTTTATTATTTGATTCATTGGTAACTATTTTAGTTTTTTTCTAAAATATTATTTATAATAATATTCGATTTAAAGGGATCGAATACACACACACAAAAATTTAAATGTATGTACAAAATTCAAAAAGGAATATCTTACCCAAACGAGACAATATTCCCCAATATTTAATTTAAACACATTTATTGTCTTATTTTCTTAAATATATGGGTGGAATAAATAACAAATATGTAAAAACAAACTTCAAACCAAAGCAAGTCTACATACCAAAATAAAGATCTATTTTTATAAAATCAAAACCCTGAGAGAACAATAAATTATTTTTATTTAAAACTTTCAATGCACGTTATTACCCCCCCCCCCCAAGAGCTTCATAAATCGTGCGAACAAAATAAGTGAAGAGAGCCGACGAGGAAATATATTGACGTGTTTCAAATCGAAAACCATTTGAGTTGAATGTTTCTTGAACAGATGCCAGAAACCTTTCACCTGTATGCAAAGTGAACACAAGTTTTGCCTTTGAGAGAATAAACATTCTACTTTATTTATGCATCATCAAGGAAAAGGATTAATTGGCTTTATTATTTTCCATCGAATAACTTTAAGAAATGAGTTAATTATTTTCCTATAAATAACGGGATAAAAACTGCTGTCCATAAAAATGCTTAGGGAGTTGTGAATTGTAAAATATTGAATTTTTGGATACGGTTTTTTGGCTTTTGTATCACAAAAAACGGTTGCTTCGTACTATCGATTTTAATATTATAGTTTTCATACAGGATGGAGAGAGATTCAAGTTTTATGAACGTTGTTAGACGCTCGCATCACTTTAGTGTGGAATTAACGATACATTGTTTTATAAGTGATACAAAAACGAACTTTTTGTAACCAGATGGATTGGTTCAAATTCTTTAAAGTAACTCTTTTTAATAATAAATTACCGTATTTACTCGAATCTAAGCCACCATCGATTTTAAGCCGCAACTCTAATCCTCAATTTGTATTTGTGAAAAAAATGTTGTCATCGTTTCTAAGCCGCACCCTCAATTCTGTACACATTTTTGGGACAAATTATCTAAAATGTCATCCATATCCGATAGTTAAGAATTTTTTTAAAAAAAATTGAAGCGAAATAAGAAATTAATCAGTGTGCTTTACCAGTATATTACAAGGTAAACAAAAAAGTTCTTGCAGTTTGTGCGTTTACATTGAAATAAGTGAGAATAAGTATACAAATTCGGGTATGACGTGATTGAGAAACCGGCAGTCGAGAGTAGGAATATCAGTTGTTATAAACGCAGGTCCACTGCTCCCATTCATTAATCGGAACTCATACAGTAGCGAAGCGAAATGGACGTATCGAAAGAGCTCGTTCGGGGTTGTTTGATTCAGGACTTCAAAGTGGGCTTATCAGCCACTGCATCAAGTCGCGGAATATGTCAAGCGTTTGAGGATAGTGTTGTCAATGAACTTACGGTAAGGCATTGGTTTCAAAAATTCAGGTCAGGTGATTTGTCCCTCTGTGATAAAGCTCGAACAGGACGACCACAGGCCTTGGATGACGAAGCCCTGCAAGCGGTTACTGAGGAGGACAGTAGTCAAATGTGTGGTGAACTTGACTACTGTCTAATCAGTTGGACTTCATCTGCACCGCTTAGGTAATTAGGTAAGACGTACAGGCTGATCAACTAGGTTCCTCACACGCTGTTGGTAAATCCATAAGCAACAACGAGTGGCAGCCTGTTAATCGTTGCTTTCTCGCCACCTTAGCGCATCCATATTTAATCGGGTGCTGACCAGTGACGAGAAGTGGTTCCTGTATGACACACCCAAGCGTTCCAAACATTGGTGGTCACCCCAGGATACTGCCCCGCACAGCGCAGGACCACCTATGCACCTACGCAAGATTATGCTTTGTGTCTGGTGGACTTGTCGTCAAGTGGTTCACTATGAGTTGCTACCAAAGGGCCATACGGTCATTACGGACCTGTATTCGCAGCAATTGGAACATGTACAACAGGCATTGCATCAGAAGGTGCCAGCACTGGTTAATCGAAAGGGTATACTATACTATTACTGCATGATAATGCGAGGCGGCATGTCACGCGGGTGGCCAGGAGATACAGCGACTTGGTTGGGAGACTTTGTGCCATCCTCCTTACTCACCTGACCTTGAACCATAAGATTACCACCTCTTCCATTCCCTGGACAATCATCTTCGTGGTAGATCCTTCAACGATGAATTAGACGTGCGCCAAGCTTTCATGGACTTCTTTGCGCCCCACACCCCCGAATTTTACCGCAAGGGGATTGAACAATTGGAGACACGTTGTCAGAAGGTGCTGGATGCTGATGGTGATTACTTCGAGGACTAACAATATGTTACTCAGTTTTTATTTCATGTTCCTTTGGGCCATTAAAAACAACAAGAACTTTTTGTTTAACTTGTAAAACATGAACCCATAATTACTCTAACCGTCCGTATCATGTTTTGAAAATGATTCGTCACTTCCATTGTCACAGCTGACTTCAGAATTGGTGCCGGCGACGTCGCTATTTCCCCACACAATGTCGTCTTCCGTGCCATCCAATGCATTTGCTATCCAACATATTTTAAGAGAATATATTATATAGGAATGTAAGAGAATTATTAAAAACTGTTGAATATTTACTAGCAGAAATTATATTTTGTTTACGCCATCAGTGTATATTTGTTTCATTCGCGTCAAATTTTCAGTGACCTCTATTCCGTTTCCGTTTCTTTCTGCATATAAAATTGACTCTCTTCTTACAATTGCGTCATATAGAACTGATTTTGATGCTATTATCGATATATTTGATATTGAAATGATTACAAGATAGCATAAGCCAAAAAAAATATTCCTAAATACGAGCAGACAACGTTGTGTAGTATAAACTAAATACTGGAGATAAACCGTGAAATGGGATGTCATTGATGTAATTGGGCAAAATGGAGGGTTATATTTTTCCTTTTTAAAAAGGTTGGGAACTCAATTTCCCGCATTCAATAAATGTTTTGCCTTCATTATTAATTGCACCCGATTTTCAGTAGCATTAACTCTGAAGAAATAGTGCGGCTTAGATTCGATTAAATACGATAGTGTCTTCCATATCTTGAAAGAAGAAATAATAAACATAATAAATTTAGAAGAGATGTATTATATTTTTTTAAATTTCAAGCTTAGGAAAGCAAATAATACTTGTCATTTTAAACGATAATTAATTTAATCAATTAGACGGCGTTCGACAAAACTGAATAATTTTGAATAACTGAATAACTGTTTGAATAACTGAGCCCCTGTAACGCAAACCCTAAATTTGTGACCAAGACCACACTGCTAAAGTAACTTCTTGAAATATTGGGATATTTTATTGGCTATTCCAATATAACAATGAAAGACTTTTATATTTACTTAACAACTGAAATGGCAAATTACCTGATTTCAAAAGACGTTAAAAATCTCCTAGATTTGGTTCAACGGTATAAGCTCTACTTAATAAAAAGTTAATTGCTGAAAAATTCGGTCTTATGTCAACACATCCAAATGAATTAATTTAGCCCCAAGAGATTTATGAAATATTACGGATCTTTTTAAGTTTTTCAAAATCAAAGCTAAAAAAAACAACCTTTTCTTTTAATTATCATCCTTCACTTTAAATAAATATGTCTTAAGTTTACGTTAGGATTAATACGTTAGAAATAATTTTTGCTTAAAAAATTAAATGCTCTGAATATTTAGAATACGACTCAACAATTTTTTCAAGCTTTGAGAGAGAAAAATGTATCCCAAATATGCAATCAATTCCACTGATTTTTAGATAATATCTCAAAAAAATGCTCGTCTATTTTCACAATTAAAATTCATAAATAGTTATCACTCAAATATTAATCAGGAATTCATCATCATTTAACAAACCGCTTCTCATTAAATTGATTTTGCCGTGATCTTAACCAGATTTTAATACTAGGTTCTCTAGGTTCAAACCGTTCACGTCATCGTGGTGTGGAAGATTGGAAATTGGAGTATCATCCCAGATACTTTCCTTGACATCTGATTATTACATTATCTACCCATACGTATTTAAACACCTATGATAAAAGATAAAAGCAAAAATTATCCATACTCCAGCGTTTTTCAAACTGCGAACTATCCCGCGAACTGCGGGTATGATAACTCTACGAGGCGGGTGTGAGCATATTGAAAAGTCGAAAACAAAAGATTATTTTAAAAAAATATTAATTTACTAAAAGTAAACAAACAAAACACAGCTGACATAATAAAACATGAAATACACATTTGCACTGATATAATAATACACATAAATGTGTCAGTACTGCACAATGTATTTTATTATTAATTTAACAATACTAGAATGAGAAAGTTTTATAGTTACCAATGAACCCATATGCTTGTTATGTATAAAACTATATAAAAAAATTAACTCTTATCTTGATAATTTGGGAGGTTTATAATTAATCCCTTGACTGCCGATTAAAAGTTACGCGTTTTGCTCACTAATGTTACCGTTTTTCCCGTAGGCACGCTTATGCAATGTATTGGGGGGAATAAAAAAATAAATAAAAGTAAAACCTTCTCGAAAATAAGTAAATCCTTTGCAAACACTGTCAAAGTCCTTTTATTGTATTCCAAAGACTTCAGAATAAATTTATGGATAGCAGTGCACAGAAAAGATCATACTTCGGAAAGACGTATATATACGTCCATGGCAATTAACACTTTGGCTGAATGAGACGTTCATTTACTCCAGCGGCCCAAAGTCGTAGTAGTCAACAGATCAAAGTCATAGTGTATTTTTAGTGCCAAAGTATAGTATTAATGAATTTAATACATTGCATGTGGGTCAGGGCGTGATAAAAATTAAGATTAAATATTGGGTCGCAAATATAGAAAAGTTGAGAAGCCCTGCTGTTCTCAATAATTGGTAGAGCCTCAATCAGAGGCATTTGTAGCCTAAACCTCTGGGGCCTGCTTTCTACAAGTGTTTCGATGATGGTCAGTAGTATTTCCTTTCACAAGACTTGTAAAGAAGACATGTTAGTTATTTCTCCGGTTTTTTTTGGACAGTTGATGCAACCTTTAATTCGATGGTCTAATTCTCTCAAGAGGTTTTCTAAAGGATTCAAGTTTGGACTCTGGACAAGCCAGTCTAGTAGATCTTGTAATCCAGTTGGATCTTGTAATCAAAGGCTTATGGCAAAGGCATGAACAGGGAAACCAAGCAAATGTGTATCCTTTTGAGTGGTATTTATCAAAATAACAGTCTCGGATATTTGTTGAAAATTATGGGGTATGTGGGTTATGGGTTTGGTACGGTTTTCCGAAATTCTTTGGATAGTACTCGTAGGTATCTATCTCTTGGTTTCGCGGGTCTGCTGGGTTGGAGTACGCTTCGACTCTCACCACTCAACTTACACGTTTTAATCACAAAAGCCACTACCAATTTTTTTAAGTTTAATGAAATAGATATATCTCTTAAGAATCGTCCATACTGGTGAAATGCAACAAATAGGCCCTTAAGGAAATCAGTCAGCTCTGAATTTAATGGCATCTTGACTTCGACTAATGCCAATGCTGTTTACTACGCGAATATTAAGTACAAAAGGCAGACGTAGAAAAGGATTGTCGATATCCTCCTTTGCACGTGTGTTAAAATATTTCTTTGTAGATTGTGTGTACGGTACAAAACCAATCGCCCTAATTTAGCTTTGAAGTATTAAGTAGATAAAGAAGATCAACCGATAAATTCAATAAATCTTTTTCTTTCAGCATTCTATTCCTTTTCAAAATTCCTCCATTTACCAATTAGCTGAAATTTGATAACTTATATTTCAGATATACAGGACATCAGAAAAATATCACCAAATAATTGAAAAACACTCAGAAGAATGGATATAATTTTCAACTGCACCGTGAAACTTTGAAGACGAGAGACGTAACTTCCTGCTTTTTCACCCACTGTTGGAGATGGATGATGGAAATTTGTGTCATTTGACAAAATACGAAAAAGTATGTTAACCAATTTTTGCAGTATTTTTTTCAAAATAGTAACGTGGCCGCAGTACCAAAGTGATCAATGTTACGAAGGTAGGGCCAGCGTGGTTCAGCTGTGAGTTTGAGTCTAAATGTCACTTAATAACCACCGTGTTGAGAGGTTAATGCACGTTAAATCTATCGTAACTGAAGGACCTTACGTTGGTGGGGGTCGTGAAATGGGATGCCTCTCTCGTCATTCGATTGCAATTAAATATTAATAGGTCTATCATCGTCTGAAATGTCACCTTCTTGCTGTTGTTTCTTATGCCACATGTCTGACGTTGTCCAATCAAGGCAAATAGCTAGAGATTTACGCTCGTCGTTAGCCATAACTTTAAGCACCATATAGGTGACAGTATAATTTAGCTCGATTCCGGCGTAATTTTGAGGTAGAATACCCTGGGGAATGGTCAAGGGTCCTCACCTCTCTTCCCCATACACCTACCTGACAAGATGACTTAAGGCTCAACGATTATTTAGGGTACCCTTAAGCTGCAAAGGAACTCTCCATTTACCAACATCCATGGCTTCTCCGGGATTCGAACCTAGGCTCAAAGACACTGCGGTCAGCGTCACTAACCACTGCACCGGATGGATGGTAATTATGACCTTTATAAACACGAGCTCCCGATTGAAACAATAACCACCCCACAACGTTAAACTCAAACGCTGTATTGTAAGACAACGGGCGATGTATAGAAAGTGGAGAGGGATTGATGGGAATATGCGACTGCATGTTCTAGTAAAAATCATCAACAAAAGTAAAATAGATTACTCAAGCAAATTATATCAAATACGTTCGGTAAGCAATAAGAGAAGCGACACTCGATACTTTTTAAAATCTGTTTATTATGTCTCCATTGTAGAACTTTTTTTTTCAAGCCTCATATTAGAAAACTACACTAGAAATAGATCGGGGTTTGAGGATCTTATGCTATTAATCTCAAAAAGAAAAACATTTCTTTAAGAGCGAGGAAAATTTATTGTGGAAAAACAATCCTTACAAATACACGATACAGCAGCAAAGTTCGCAAAATAAATCCCAGAAGGCTTTCATATCTTCTACAATCTGAGACACAACTATCAGTGTCTAAAAATACAAATAATTTAAGATTATTCGCAAACGCCGGCTCGATCATTTCAACTAATCGGTAGTCGATTCTGCAAACAGTCAAAACAATATTCACTCAATTTCAGCAAGCAACTCCTATTTACAGCATGCATGGATCCTTCTAGAAAGATCTGCTTTCGTCATAGATCGTGATATTGATAATTTTTTCGAGTATTTTCCAGAATCATCCATATGACAATCACTTCGCCAAATTTGGTTGCCAAAAATGATTCCAACTTGGCTCTATCACCAATATTTTGCCAAGTTACCACTGAATCGCTACTGTAATATATGGAATGGCATTTTTTACGAATATTACATTTTTAGCATAAAATAAATACAGCAAAAGTTAATATTAATGTAATAAACATCCCAAATTATTTACACTATTTTAAACAATGATTGCACGACATTTGTAACAATAACATTAAAGTATTTTTATGCTTTAATAAATGATTCAAACTGCTTTGGAAATCTCTTATCATTTTTTTTATTAAATATTCACACACACACAAAAACATTATAGAGATTAAGTTATATACGTTCCTTTACATAACGTCTCTTCAATGTGTTAAAAAGAAAGATAGAATCATAAATTTTCGTCACTCTTGCAACTGCAGTTGATGGATATAAAAATTGGGTATAAAAATATTAAAGGTGAAAAAAAAAAAGATTTCAGATTGTATGAATACAAAAACTTTTTTTTAAAGGGGCTATGTGGGACATACCCTTCTTCCTCCACCTATTTGATATTTTTCAGGGTATATTTACCTAACGCATTTTTTTCTTAAATTTTGAATTGCTAATATATTTTACAGTTTTTGTATAGAATTTTTTTAAAAAATGCTATTATTTTATTCCCAAATATATATTATACACACAATAAATAGCATTCATCTTCTAATGCATATATTAGTAACCATAATACATAGATTTTGTATGTATTTTTTATAGCTGCTATTCAATAATGCAAATTTTTTCCTTTTTATTCATTAATATTAAAACTTGGAAAGATTGAAAGAAGGAAATTTTAAAAGTATTAACCAGACAATGAAAATATCCGTTCTTTATAGTTTTTCCCTCGGAGAATTATAAATGAGTTTCTCAACAAAAAATTATCATATGCAAATCTGGAAATGATATAATTAAACTAGTTATTAAAATTATATGTTATTAAGTACGTTATTATTTAAACAAAAATATGTTAAAATTGCTTTTATTTCATGTTTGAAAACTCCTCAAATATGTAGAGGGAGAAATGCATTTATAACAGCTTTTATATAATCAATACTTTTAACTCCCCTATTTCTTCTACACTAGACATTGATTGCTAACTTTCTTGTTTCTTAAACCTTAATTGAGAAGCCCTAATGCATATTAATTCTGTTGGAGGCTCATATCGACACGTTGGTGCGGTGCAGAAGTTTGAAGAGTAGAATCGCTTAGGTTAGCGGTCATCACTGGACCGAGGTAAGCCTAGAAAAAATTATTTTTTAGCATAGTTAAGTGAAAAGGAGTGACCTTAGCTACAAATCTGACCAGAAATTGGGAACACAATAACGGTAGAAAAAAATGCACCCCGAAAAATAGAGATGTTTATTCCACGAGAAGACCTTAGAAGCTCCTAGAATGTCCTCTCAAACATATGCACGGAAACAACACTAGAGTTAAGCTTGCGAGCGTGACCTATTCAGCACCCCTCTCTCATCGTCTTGCCTACCTAAGGGTGTGGGGGAAAACAAAGCATTACCAGAAACTTCCATAAAAACTATTATTTTATTACTCTTCAAACACACTAATCAACCACAAGTGAAACTACAAGAGGAGACCCTAGGAGAGATATATAAAGAGAGCAATCTATTCTAAGTGAACACCTCTAAATAAACAAGCGCAAGTGATCTGTTTAATTTAATCCAGTTTAATCTATCTTAGATTCTTAAACCTTAATCCACTAATTTATTATAGGGATAAACTCCATCCTAAACTTACGTTGTGATAACTTACGAATCACCGTAACAGTTCTACTGCTCCTGCTATCCTACATTTACAAAAGCTTGACTTCATATAGTGAAACTAATTTAAATATCAATGTTTCTTCTTAAGAGGGAGGGCTGTGAATTAACGCGAACGCTAGCCCCAAAGTTTCCCCAAGAGGATTAAATATAAGGTCACGTATAGTTCCGTTACAAGCTTTTGAAAGATACATTGCATTTAATTTACCTTTTGGGAAGTTAAGATTGCGAATTTGAATTGCTGTTTTTAATTATGTAGGTGATTTTTGAGGCTGTGTCATTTTAGATTTACACGTGATTGATACTTGTTTCTTATTAGCAGAAAATCTGTTGGAAGTACTAAAAATTTTCAGAACACCATACGATAGGTGCAAGAGAGCTTTTCAATTCATTGCACGGACTAAAATGCTGTGGATTCCTGTATTGCATTCTAAATCGTTCAATCAAGTAACAACGTATTAATGCTCCAATAGACCAAAAATATGTATGATTTAAAAAAAGGACTAAAAAAAATTAAAAGGTTGTGTTACATAGATTAGTTGTAAAGGAATGTAAGTAAATCTTATATTAAGTCTACCGAAAAGTTCTGTCCATTCTGGTTACAATCAGTTTCAACAAGTATGCGCATATTCATTTTACGTATATTTAGCCCTTTTTTTATCACTGAATGTCTACATACTGACCTAGCAAATGAACTAAAACATAGATGGTTCATGTTAGTATTAAGTGAAATGTGATCGCTTACCCATGTCTGTTCATAAAGTTCCTATACGCCACTGTATTTTGTACGAATTCCAACAAGGAAGAAAATGCTGCAGAAGAGTGTAGAAATTCATTGAAAGTGTTTGCTGAAGGTACAGTTTCTAATAAAATTTGTAGAAGATGGTTCAAAAAATTTCAAGTAGGTGATTTAGGCCTTTCTGATAAGCCACGCTCTGGGCGACCATCTTTGATCGACGATGATACTGTCAAGATCGTGTTAGAGGAAAATCCTTTTTGACAACATCAACGATTGCAGATAGGCTTGATTCAGCTCAAGAAACCGTTTCGGATCATATTCGGAAACGAGGGTTTGTGTGGAAGAATTTGAGGTGAGTGCCAAATAAGTTAAAAATGAAGAATTTGAATGATCGAATTATCATATTGAGCGCAACAAAATCAAACACTTCTTGGACAGGATCATAACTGGGGATAAAAAATGGATTACCTATGATAACATCATAAGGAGAAGGGCATATTGTTAACCCGAAAAATCTGCCCCTTCCACCTCTAAACCAAAGTCGATCCTGAACAAGAGAATGTTGTTTATAAGGTGGGACATTCGAGGACCAATACATTTTGAGCTGTGGAAAACAAATGGAAGGCTAAATTTGTAGAGGTATTATCATCAATTGGATAAATTAAAAGCAGTACTCTAAGAAAAGAATCCGGCGATGTTTAATAGAAAGGACATCCTACTGCTTTATGACAAAGGCAGGTCACATGCTGTTTTGGAGACTCATCAGAAAGTCGCAGAGCTAGGCTGGGAAATTCTGTCGCTTCTACCATATTCTCCGGACCTAGCACTTTTCGATTATCACTTGTTCCGGTCCTTTCAAAAAAATTTGCAGGGGAAAAAATTCAAGAACGCAGAAGATATCATACAAGCACTGGTTTAAATTTTGGCTCTAGAGATAAGACATTTTTTATAAATGGGGTATACAAATTGCCCTCACGCTGGCAAGAAGTCATAAATAATGGTCGCAATCATATTATGCAATAAAGTTTATTCAAGGCATGAAAAATTTGTTCTTTTGCTTTACTCTAAAAATGGACATAACTTTCCGGTAGACCTAATATATATTTATATACGATTCCTCATTGTTTTTCTTTGAAAAATGAAACCTGATCAGAAAGATCATCTTGTGCCAGTGACGAAACGCTTCGCAGTAAGGAAAGGAAAAATGTCATGTTAACTTTTGCAGAAATTGGCTTCAAGCTTGGAATTCATCAGACTACTACTTTATTTAAAGGCTTGCTTACGTGTTCAAACCCTCTGTTTGGGTGCCACATAAATTATGCAAAACAAACAGGAAAAAATGAATATTGGACAGAATTTTCATATGCTCTTCAAATCTTGCTCGTCACAGAAGAAAACTGTTTTTGGACCACTTGGTGATTGGAGATGAAAAGTGGACAGTGTACAAACACGTGGTTAGGAAGAAAGCATATGTTTAAAAAGGGGCGACACCGCCATGCCCATCCAAAGCTGGAATGTGTGAGAAGAAGGTTATGTTGTGTTGTTGGCGAGACAGCAAGGGTAGAGTGCGCTAGTTGATCAAAGAAAATCAAAAGGTCTTTCAGTAACTCATTCGCATTTTGATATTTGAAATAAAGAAGTTCAACATAAATGTCCATCTTTGACCAACAGAAAAGGTATGGTTCTTCATCACGTCAACGCTAGAGCAAGAAAAACCGCATAAAAAATAGCAGAGTTGGGCTGCGAAATTTTTTCCTCAGAGCACAGCATATACTCCTCCTATTGAATCATCTGAATATCACCTGTTCAGATTGCTACAAAACTCTCTTGTTGGAAACAAATATATGACTTAGTAGGATGTTTAAGTGATAGTGGAAGAATAATTTGTCTCCAAAACAATGGACTTTCCAAGGGGTTAGATAAGCTGCTAGAATGCTCTGGCAGACAGTTTTAACTAACAAAGGACAGTTTATTTTATATTAACTTAAATAAAAAAATGACAAAAAAAATTGTTTCTTCCAAAAAAAAATTATATAAATTACCCTTACACCACACTCCTGACTATGCAAATCCATCAGGAGCTTACGATTTTAATGTAAGTTTTAAAATTGCAACTTCTGAATGTCTTTTTCCTCATGTAAGTTACTGCTTTCCAACAAAATGTGTAACACTCACCCCTAAAACCCAAGCGATATTTTTCTACTTACGACCATTTTAATAGTCATTCCCTTCATCCTTTTCTTATATTATTGCATTTATAGAGAATTCAGTCAGATAGCAAATTGATTGTTTGATTGTTTTTTATGTTTCCCTTTTAAGCTACTCTAAAGCTATGTGCGAAAGACCTCGTAATTTTGAGCCACGATAATGTGTAGAGGACGACATCTGTAGTGACACACCCTTTTCCAAATTTCCACACCACGCCATTATGAGGACATTGGTGGTCTTTTACTGTTTTGAACAGCCTCTGCCCCTTCATATAGAGGTCGTGGCTGACCATAGACTTGAAAAGTCAACCCCAAGTTCGCGAACATGATCATTCATCCCACATACACAATTGAGGCCTCAATTAAATTGTAGTTTTCCCAAAGGAACATTTTTTCACACCAACATAGCTTTAAAATTTAACTAGCATATTAAAATTATATAAATAAATAATTTGAAGCCCAATGGCCGAGTGGTAGCTTATAACGCTTCAAGGCCACAGATTCGAACCCCGAGAAGGACAAGGCCAACTCAGCGTTTCATCCCTTCAGAGGGTCGATAAAGGAGTACTTGCTTGGAAATTAACGTTGGGGGCTTCGTGTCAGACAGACCACCTGATCTGAAATTCTGCTCATGCAAATAAGTGCATAAGGTCACGAAAATTGAAATGGGCACAGTAGGCCTTGACCCCGATGGGCTGCTATGCCACTGTAGTTTAGTTTAAATAAATGCTTAAATGAGATTTTTTGTCAAGTATGTGAGGGATTATTAACGTCGCACTGATTAGCAACACGAGGGCTCTTGGCGACAGTCTGCGTCATTTTGAACCATGGTCAAGTGACGCGGACGACACCTGAGCTGGCACCCCCTCTCCTAACTACCACACCACACCACACCAACGGGAGAACGTTTGAGCTCTCGGCAGATTTAACGTGCATCGCTCCCCTACACGGCGAATCTTTAGTGGTATTGGGATCGAACTCGTGACACGCTAGCCATGATCCGATGCCTAGAGCACTTGGTCACCGCGGCCACAATTTTTTTGTCAAAAACATTATTGAAAAAAAAATCTAAATTTACATGGTATACGAGTTTTCCAAGTTTTGAAGTCACCCAGGTATTATTCTACATTTGATTTAAGAAAAACAACAACAAAACTAATCAAATTCTTTTTCGTTTTAATATTATTATAACACAGTAAATAAACACAGAAAAAAGGAGGTGATAACTATAAAATCAACCTTTTAATAGTATTCTTTATTTAGATAAGACAAATGTTTCGTTAAGTACCTTCCCTCCCCTTAGAAATCTTAATTAAAAGTAATAAAGTATAAAAGAGTTTTTTACTATAAATATTGATGTTCGTAACAATGTCAATAATTTTAGAAGAATACTTGTTCAAATCTAACTGTCGCATTAAAGTTGAAAATCAAGGGTTATAAGATTAATGCTTACATGTGAGCAAAAATAGCTATTATTCCCCCTTATACATAAATGTTAAAAAAATTTGTTTTACTTGCTAGTATGAACGGTTGATTATCTTTCACTCTTAAGCCACCTAATTAATTTCTAATTAAGTTAATGGAGTAAGGAAAAACATCCCTGAACTTATCGTCTTTGTTCATCTTCTCTTGAGGTTAATTGAATTATTTCGGATATGAAAATTAATTTGCCAAGTTTGGCACGCCGTAGCTATTAATATGGTTTTCAAAGTCAAAGTTCAAATAGAAGAGATCTATAAATACCATACGCAGAGGAAGATAAATGCAGGCTTTCTTTTCCGGGAAAAGAAGTTATTTTATATGTTTTAAGTTTTTTTGCATTCCTTCTCAAAAGAGAAGTATGTACACATTTTGAAATCAATGAACTTTTACATCAGTTAGACGGATTTCCATTGAGACAATTGAATTTTAACAATAGATTTTTCTTGGAAGAATTGAGTTCAACAATTGAATTGGTTGGAACAGTTGCATTAAATAACTGATTTTGATTGAGATAAATAAATTTCACAATTGCTTTTGATCGGAACAATTAAATTCGATGAGTGAGTTTAGAATTTATTTACGTCCTACTATAAACCAACATAATGACTACAGTGCATCAGACTCTCTACACGGGCGATCCTTAATGAGATAATGTCACGAACACGTGACAGACCGGTCACGTTAAAATTTTCAGTTTTCATTTTCTCCGCATGTAGAAAAAGAACAAAATAGGTATCTTAATGACAATATATTTAAAAATACTAAATAAAATGCCAAGAAAACTGATCATTTCTCATAAGAAAAATTGAAAAGACGAGCTACATTCTTCCCTCTTTAGGAAAAACCATGAGTAATTTTTTCACCATTAGTTTTTTAGACATTAAAACATACCTATTAAAAGTGAATAGTTTCAAGACATACACATTAATTATTCTACCCCTTCAAAAGTATTAAAGTTTTTACTCCATTTTCTCTTTCATATTCATCTTGAGTGCAGTGTACAATATTGTTTTACTTCGATTATTTATGATTTTCTTAAATTTAGTTTAAATAACATTAATAACAACCCAATGCATATTAATACATTTATATTTTAATTTCAAAAGGTAACGATAAAATTATACGCGTCTTGACTTTTTTATAAATATAACTTAAAAATGTAACATTCAATAGAATTTTCTGAAATTTTTTAGGAAAAGTATTCCTTCTTAATTACATTTATTGTTTGGGGTTTCCAATCTCTTTAAAGTCTAATATTTAAATTATTCTTATTTTATTACGAATCTGAAACCCCACTAGAATCATTTATAGTGCTGTTATTGCCTGTAAATTGGAACATTGTTCAAATATTTAAAACTGAGAGAATTAATTGGTTTAATTTCTTATAGTAAAAAAGATAATTTTAAGAAAATCAAGTTTCTAGTTTATACAGGGTGGTCCCCGAGTTCATGGTACAAACTTAAAGGATATTTACAGGTTACAAGGGTATTACAATCATTTATTGTATAGGAATGTATGGGCGCAAGTGACAAGGCGAGGCATAAACACAAAAAATAAGAGACGAAAGGAAAAACAAAGTGTTTATTGAACGCGTCGTTGACAAGTGTAATGTTCACAATAACTGCCCAAAATTGTGCCCAGCAGTAGCAATACATGCTTGACAGCGTCGGTGAAGCGATTGGTGCACACGTTGACATACGCAAGGTATTTCGTGTAGCAGCTTCGGATATCCGAGCAACAAGATCCTCATCTGAGCTAAGTGGAGTCACATAAACAAGATTCTTCAGAAGGTTCCCATAAAAAGTTATCGAAATTTGATAAATCGGGAGATCAGGGTTCATCACACCCAATCCATCGTGCTCATAACGTGGCATTAAGGTAAGTGCGAACATCGCTGTAAAATTCTGTGATCCAGCATTCCGCCAACAGGAAATTGCGCGTAAAACATTCGTAGCGCAGCTCTGCCGTTACCATTTGCACGTTCGCATATGCAATGCATTTGTGTATGTCTGCCTTTTTGGCGTACATAAAGTCTCCTCTCGTAGATGTCAGCACAATTGCGAATAAGGTTTTCTCCTACTGAGATGCATCATGTTGAACGGTAGCTAGACATCTACTGCCTCTCTAGCAGTAACGCAGCTGACCAATAACTCCATTTATCTTTCCTTTTATTTCCCCTGTTTGTGCTTCGCCACGTCACATGCGGTCATACATACCGAAAAATATATGATTGCCCAATGTTATCTACCATTAAAGTTTTGTACTATGAATTTGGGACCACCCTGTACAAATGAATAGGTAGCAAATATAATTGTAATTGCTAAATTGTCTAAAAAAATATTTATATATTTTTTCTAATAGTGATAAAATTGTCTTCAATACATAACTTGTAGAAAATAATGTAATCCATAGAAAGTAATAGCAATGAAATCAGTTTTGCTTAAAAATTATACATTTCGAAAAATAAATAAAGTGATATTAGTTTTCAATTTTTCAAAAAAATTACGTTCTTTCCTCCGTTTATTTAACGTTGAATTTAGGTATATATATATGTGTTCTTTACACTTATATATATATATTATACACTGTTGTCCAAAAGTTAAGCATATATCGTAAAATGTGAAAAACATGGAGTAAGTATTCGTAAAATTATTCCAAATTTCTTGCGGATATTAATTGGGTGAAGAAGAAACATTGGGTTTATGCAAAACTTTTCAGCCGACTACGTCCTGCGTGAAACATCGGCGCATATCGGAATGCAGAGAAACCGATTCACACAGCATAGACAGTTCAGACAAAATTCGTACAACTGCTGTGCAAAGGAACGTTGTTAACGATCAAATAAGGTGAATGATGGCACAAAGACGCCAACTGGACATGTTTACGAAAGGAAGAATCGTTGAAATGCTGGAATCCTCACGATCACAAACCGAAATGTCTCGAATTCTGAATGTGGTCCAGTCTCTGATCTCAAGACTGTGGCAGAGGTTTCAAAGAACGGGAGATGTCACCCGAGAACGAGTATCAGGTCGAACAAGAGTCACAACCCCTCGCCAAGACTGGTATCTAGTAATAAGTGTGCGACGTCAGGGGGGCACTACTGCCAGAGCACTGGATTCGGCGCTCACAGTCGCCACAAGAATACGAATTTCGAGACAAACTGTTTACAGGACACACAATCCTGCTAGCCTGTGTTCCAGAAGACCAGCAGTTTGCATTCCATTCACGTCTGCGCATAAATGCGCTCGTTTGAACTGGAGTTTGAAATATCAGCATTGGAGTGTGGGAGAGTGGGCCAATGTGATGTTCAGTGACAAGTCCCGGTTTAGTCTGAGTAGTTATTCTCGGTGGGTAACGATATGGAGAGAACGTGGAGCACGTTTTGAACCAAGAAACATAACGGAAAGACATCATTTTCCATCAAGGGGAGTAATGGTATGGGCAGGCATCATAATGGACGGCCGCACAGACCTCCATTTTCTTGACACGGGGTCTGTGACTGCTCAAAGAAACACAGACCGAAGTTCTTGAGCCTTATGTTCGCTGGTTTCGAGGTGATGTCGGTCCTGTATTCATATTCCTGGATGATAATGCACCAGGTCACCGAGCGGTGCTGATTGATGACTTCCTTGAAACGTAAATCCTCCAGCGCATGTCGTGGCCTGTGAACTCCCCTGATTTAAATCCTATCGAGCATGTATGGAATATGCTCGGGAGACAAATTGCAGCCCTTTCGCACCCACCAAGCTCCGTTACAGAACTGAAGAGAGCTCTCCAGCAAGCTTGGAACCGTTTGAGCCCACAACTCATTCATCATCTCATAGCAAGTATGGTAAATCGCTGTGCAGCGTGCCTGGCTGTCAGAGGTGCCTTATTAAACTGCAGCATCAGTATTTTATTTAAAGTTTTCTTTCATTTTTTCTTTAAAGTATGAATCCTTGATATGCTCAGTTTTCTTTGAAACTGCTACTTTGGATGATAAAATTAATTATTAACATTCTTTTGATTTGCTTCCTTATTTTATAACCATTTTACACTTGCATATCTCGTTTCCCTCCATTCTGATTTACTGTTCCTTCTTTATTCACATAATTATCAATTATACTCATTTTTTGGGCACCAGTGTATATTATATATATATATATATATATATTGTTTAAATTTTCAATCATTAATAAAATACATTTTATTCACTCACTCAAGTTCAAATACATTTTTTAAACTTGTATTGAATGATACTTGATTTTAATACAGTTTTCAAATTTTAATTCATGAACAAATTTTAATTTTAAGTTTATTCTGATGAATTCGCATTTAGTTACAACAGATAGTACCAGTAAGGTTTTCTAAGGAATTTTTTTCTTGGCTTCAAAAACATTTTTTAAACTTGTAGTGGATGGTACTTGATGTTACTACAGTTTTTTCAAATATGAATTCATTAATTAAATTTAATTAAGGAAAATAAAATATTTCTGTGTTGACTCAGCACTTGTTTAACTTCATATTATAAAGAATTGGATTTTTTCTTTTACTTAAAACAAAAATTGCTAATTTACTCTTAGCATATCATTGGTATTCACAAATAAATTGGAAGTCAAAATAAATCAAGGAGATTTTCCTGGTTTTATCTATTTCAGAGACCTTAAAACGCATTTTCTGTCCCACTGTAATCAAGTACAAAGAGCGTACAAAGACCATCAGACCTTTGATTGGCAAAAATATATGATTCAGGTAGCAAACATATAATTCAAGTGTCATTTTGGTGATAAACATATTTATCCTTAGGAAACGGACACTATTAGAAACTTTTGTAAGAAACTGTATGGAATGCTGTTCAGATGGGACGTCATATTCTACATATCTTCTTCGCATTCAAATCGGGTCTCTTCCAGCGGCATACTCGACATTGTGAATATACAAAATTCACATGGAGGGTAGGGAGCTTGGCAAACCATAGAAATTCTATATGTGATCGGGAAATTTCGAACCAGACGTGAAGAATGGGCGGATACTGTTAGACAGCTGCTGCACTAATTTTGAGGACACTCCCAGTGAGTGGCGAATACGCATCCATTCAGAGGTTTTAACATCCTCAGGCAAAGACATTTCCTAAACCACATCTTTGTATCTCGCTGCTCACCTAATATTGATTTTTTAGTGTGTTAAATTTATTCTGTGAGACCCCAAACAACTTGCCTTCTCCCAACGCATTAAGGATAGACTACCTTTATTTAGAGCTATAAAAACTACCTCTGCGAAAGAATACAGCTTCTACCTTCAAAAATATTCCTCGTGTAAGAGGAGAGTTTTGTAGAATATGTGTGGCCGCGTTATAAAAAGTCAAGTGGTCATGGTCGTGAGCTCTTGACCGGCGTTGACGAGTCGTGGGCTCGAAGTCAAATCGTCGTGGTCGTGAGCTCGTGACAGGCATTGACGAGTCGTGGGTTCGAAGCCAAGTGGCCATGGTAGTGTGCTGGTGACCGGCATTGACGAGTCGTGGGCTCGAAACCTTGGGCCATTAAAGACCTTTCATGTAGAGGGGCTAATGCACTTTAATCTGTCGCAGCTTAATATTCTCCTGTTTAAGTGGTAGTGCATTTTAGAGAAGGGGGTGCCAACTCGGGTGTCGTGCTTGTCATTTGATCATCTACGAATTACGTTTCCAATAGCCTTGTTGTTGCTTCACAGGGAGACATCAATTAAAATCAAATCAATATAGATTATTTTGCAAACAAATTAACAAATGATTTTCAATTACAGGCAGCTATTGATGTTTGATAAAGTATCTCAGTTTGCAATAAATACAGAAATCGGTTAGCAGATAGGTGAGCAATTTTTAATCATGGTTCAGTTTTCAGCAATTTGTATAAACATATACGAGTTTGCTAATTCTAATATTACTTATAAACAATTGTTTACTTTTTAACCAAATAAAGCTAACTTCCCGATAGGGATGATTGAATTTAATATGAAACATATGCTCCACTACCAATCAAAAAATTCCAGCAGATGTTGTAAAGAATTTACTGTGGTGAATTTGTAAGAAGGGACCATTTTTAACGTTACAGAAAAAAACAGATAACCCCAGCATAAAACTTCATACTTCACTTATTACATTCGCTATTCTTCCTGCACCATTCATAAAAGAAAAAGGTCACCCTTTCTTTTCCCCAACATTATCAAATTGCATTGGGTCCGACAATAAACAGAAGGCAGGCAATTCTTAAAATAGGAAGACAAATAAATATATAAAAATAAACCTTTTCAAAACAAATTTTTGTGACTGTTGTATGTATGGAAATGGCTGGATGTTTTTTTATTACTATTGTTGGTGCAACCTCTCAAAGAAGATTCGCTTCGCACACTTACGTTCCGGAAGAGATTAAAAATCTAAAAGAAGTTGTTCTCTCCTCACCCACCCAAGGGAATGCCCTGTGCTACCGTATTTATTTGTTGTTTACTCCTGCTGGCCGACCCTCCGAAAGATAAGTTCTTAAAGACAGGATAGGAGCACTTCAGTAAAGCAGAAAAACAAAAAAACAACACGTCTTGGCTTTGTGCTGGAAAAATTCGATAAAAGAAGCTTTATTTCTTCATAGTTTTGTTCAGGAAAGAAAGGATATACATTGTGTTTCACACGCAAGAAAATTATTTTTCTCGCGTACATTTTTACCATTATTATATTAATTCAACGAAATAATTTAATTATAAGTTCAGCTTAGTACTATTAGCAGATGGAAAAATTCATAGCTGCATTAATTAATAAACTGTGTCTTGATTTCACTTGCGACACGTGTTACGAAAATGAGAGGGTTAATGCAAGTTGAAAGTGAACAAACTTAAGTCCTCACGTAGAGTAGTATAAATGGGAGATTTGTTGTCTTTTTTTCATTGCTGCAAAAAAAAAAATGCTATATTTTTTCAAAAAGTGTGCAAAACTTCCGATAATTTACTGTGAAACATATCTGAAAATCTAGAAATTTCTGTAAAAGCAAAACAAATTGAAATTGAAATTTACAGAGAAAGATTACAAGGAGATCCCTGGAAAACGTCACCCTTGTTAACTAAGTACAGTAAATTGTACAGGAAGAAATTATGACCACGCATCACGGTTGTAGTCATTCTGACATCTAAGTATTATAAATTTTAATTATCCAAAAAAGAATTTTCTAAGAAGTTGAAGATATGATAATTGTGCCTAGCTTAGGCTTCATCTTCACCACTTGATCTTATTTCAATTTATGGGGTTTAAAACCAGTATTCTTCAGTATACAAGATGCAACATTTAAATTCCTTGATTGAGCATGCCAAAGCTGTTAGTATTGGTGTAAAGGAGTGGAAATGGAACATAGTTGACTTTGATCTCTCCAGTGCTGATGGCGTGTGACACGTCAGCTATAAGTCTAAGACCACGACCACTAGACAACCACGGTCAGCATGACGACATTCAAATCTTTTCCAGAAAGTTGAACCGAATGGTATTTCCATTATAGTACATATATATATTTGACTCTTTTTACTAAATTACTAACGATTTATGATAGAAAAATAATGATTTGAATTTAACTACCCAAGAAACAAGTATATATGCACATCATGGTGAATGTGTTTACGTGTAGATTTGAGGCATTCCACAAAAACTAATCAAAGTGGTACCTAGCATGTTCATTATGGTGATCTTTTCTCATGATTTTCATCACAAAGTTCCTAAAGATTGCATTTCCAATTAATTTGTACCTGATGAAATTTTCAGCTAAGTTTTACTTTATTTGTGTCTTGTCGTATAAATGCATGGACATTTCAATTAATTCGTACCCGAATTAATTTCTCGTTATTTCTATTAAGTGTATCGTGAACTGCCGCCATCGCACTGAGTTAAGAAACATTTAATTAAAATCAAACACTTTTATTACGGCATTGAAATCAATATCAAAATTCAGCTTAAGCCAAGGGAGCTCTCAAATTGATTACAAAAAAATATTTATATACACTCAAGAGCCAGAACATTATGACCACCCCTACATTTTACAATGAACTCACCTGGATGACGTGGAAGGCATTTGATCTGGTAGAAAGTGGTATTTAACTGCTGCTGGAGAGTGAAGAATCATTCTTTCTTTTACTTCTGTGTGTGATGGGAAAGGCTGCGGATCTAAGCGACTTTCATAGTGGGCAGATTGTAATGGCTCAAAGGCTCGGAACAAGTACTTCCGAAACTGCACGACTCGTGGGTTGTTCGCGATCTACAGTTGTTAGTACCTATGCAAAGTGGATGAATGACGGTGAAACAAGCAGTAGACGACATGGTGCTGGACGTCCACACGCTATCAAAGAAAAAGGTGATCGGAGACTGTCTCGCATGGTGAAGCAAAATCGGATTCAGACAGTGGCTCAGCTGACAGCCCAATACAATGCAGGGCCAAGTAGAATAGTATCGGAACACTCTGTTCAGTGGACACTGTTGAATATGGGGCTACGCATCAAACGTTCCACTCGCGTGCCTTTGCTGACCAAGCGTCATCACCAACTGCGCCTTTACTGGGACCGGGAACATCGCTACTGGTCCATGGATAAGTGGGAGAGGGTTTGTCACGGTTTGTCATTCATCACGCCGATGGCCGTGTCAGGATTCTCCGTCTTCCAGGCGAACAGTTGCTCCCTCAATATACAGTAGTTCATACACAGGCCGGTGGTGGCGGTATTATGCTTCGGGAGACGTTCTCTTGGACGTCTCTGGGACCCGTGGTTGTGGTAGAGCAGACAATGAATGCTACAGGTTATCTGAGCATCATTGCGGACCAGTTGCACCCTTACATGGCCTCTGTTTTCCCAGCTCGAAATGGGATGTTCCAACATGACAACGCCCCGTGTCATAAGGCTAAAATTGTGTTGGAGTTTTTCCAGGAACACGATACTGAATTTCAGTTAATGTCCTGCGCCTAACTCACCGGATCTCAATCCGATAGAAAACATTTGGAATGTCATGGGAAGGCAGTTTAGAGTTCAAATACCACCAATTCGCACTATCTAAGATTTGCATGACCGTTGCTTAAACATCTGGTTCAGGTTCAATCTGTCTCCGGCCATCTACGATTGACTTGTGGCATCCATGCCAAGGCGGGTTGAAGCTGTGTTGCGCGCCTAAGGTGTGCTATCTCATTATTGACAGGTGGTCAAAATCTTTTGGCTCTTGAGTGTAAAAGAAGATTCAATACTTAAGTCCGCAGCAGTCAAATCATCCTAATTTTGCACGTCAGGCACTTTTTCTTGCACTAAGGTAGTTTGAACGATTGTTACAGATTCAGGATAACAACATTTATCGATTTCCCATGACTTCCTACTTCACTTTACTTTAAATAGCAATCACGTTTCCTCCACAGAAAGTGGTTCTAAGTGATCGATAGAATTTCTCATAAAGGATTAGTAAGGATTGTGTGAATACAACCCTTTGCAAATGTTTCCAGGGGCGCCTTTCCATTAAGTTCGACGAGAAGATTTTTGACATTAAACTGCAGTGATGAACTGAGTAAGAATAATGATTTAAATAACAACCTACTGTCGAGGAAATGACAAATCTGCCACCATAATTTGGCGATAATTTATTCGATAAAAAGTTGCTAAATTGTTATGCAAAGATTCAGCGAAAGTATATCAAACGCAATGCATGAAACTATTTGTAAGTTTTATTAAGAATATTTATTTCAGTTCCAAGTCTACAAATATATATTCTAATCAAACTTTTGCTTTTATTGATATTCGATAAATTTTAACTCGAGTTCAGAAGTGATTTTTTTAATGTTATTGGAGAGTCGAAGATTCCAGAAAGAGTCATTTAAAAAGTTGTAGAAAAACTTTATTCCTCAAATAACTATATATTTCTTTGACAGATATCAAATTGCCTGAAATACCTTTATTGAAAGTAATGAATTAGAGTAACACAAAATGACAGATGAAATATATTTCTACAAAGCTTTAGTCAGAAAAGTTTTGTATTTTTTATAGTAAGTGCCGCAAAAAATCAGTCAAATGTTTTGCTAAATAAAAAACTTCCATAAATTATTAAAACATGAAAAATAATGAATTTTACTTATTATTTCTTTTCTCCTATTTATCGAACGTAGTTCAAGAATCGAATGCAAGTAACGGTTTGTAAACTTCGTTCAAAAAATAAGAGTTCTCAAAAAAGAAGAGTAGCCTATATTTTCATTTTAATGCTTTAATTTATCGTAAAGTAATATTTTAAACTACACTATCACAGAACATACAATTAGAAACAATCTTGAATACATTTAACATAGCCTGACATTAATACAGCGAATTTGCGAGACATCTCTCTTTTCTACTATTACAAAATCAAAACAAAAATACAGTTCCACGTGCTTGCGTGAATTGACAATTGGTGGTAAGATCGTAATACCAGACACAACAGTATGTATAATTAGCATTAAAAATGTCACTAAGTTAAGTACATTTGCTTTGGTATTTTATGTTAAATAATTGTTGAAGTATCAGTAGTATTTCTATTTCTCATGCCGGCTGGGTGGTGTGGTTGGTTTGTCGCTGGCCTTCTGCACCCAAGGTTGCGGGGTCGTCCCCGGCCCAAGTCGGTGGATTTTCGTGATGCAGAAAAACGACAGCGGCCATGTATGATTATACGTCATGTAAAAGATCCACAGAGTGTCTGTTTGGCTTGGGTGCTCTCGGCAAAATTAAATCCTGGTACAAGTTCGCATCGTCACAGCTCAGGTGCCTCTCTCTGTCGAGAAAACTGGGCGTCAAAATTGCTTGCTGTAATTGGTATCGCCTATATGGAGCAGCGTTAAAAAGTGATACCAAATCTTGGGGATGTACTGGGTCTGCAATGGTAAAAATATCAATCCGCAGCCCATTGAATAAAAAAGCAAGCCTGGTTTTCTCCTAACCTTTTAAATGAAATCATCGGGAGAGGAATTTTTCATTTATATCAAACAATTCTTGGGAAATATATAATTGTCTGAATATAATTTTACAATATCTTCTCAACAAACATGCATGTATTTTTACTTCCTTCTTTAAAAAAATCCTCCATTGTCTGTAAGTAGGTAATTTGTATAAGAAAAGTTTGCATCATTCAGAAAATTTTTCGTACGTCATTTTTTTCAAATTTTATATATATAGTTTATAGTAATCTTTGAGTATAAATACAGGAAAATTCAAGAACCTTTTTTTTTTACTTTAATTTCACTTTAAAGAATGCAAATATTGTGAGTTTCTTTTTGAATCAGTCCCAGACACATAAAAATGTCAATTTCATTATCCACTCTAATGTCCCCAGACTGATACTTAGCAGAAGTAATATAAGGACAAAATTTATAATTTGAAACTAGTAAAAAAACTAAATTAAGGGGACATGGAACAATTGACACAAAATTTTTCAAAATTTAATAATTTTCAAAAATGTTTTGGTTTTTCCCTCTTTGGGTTTGTCACCCCAGGGGGGGGGGATCTAGGTGTTTCTTCAAATCCCGAAATCGCGGGATTATAATAACTAATCCGGGGATTTAATTTTTGGCTGAATTATGCTTTGAAATTTTTTCTCGTCAAGATTTCCAAAGAATTTTTTTCTCAGAAATTTATATTAAGAGATTCCACCTCTGAAATGAGACGTTAAGCAACATTCATTGCTGTTCCCCAGTAATAATACAATTGTGACTTGTTTGTTTAATGTTTAAAATAAATTTTGATTTTTCTTTTCTGAATCATCTATCATGCGAATCATTTCTTTTAATTATCAATTTAAGCCAATATAAAAGAAAGTGCTTTTTTAGATTTTTCTCTCTTATTTTATACATCAAAAGACAACTTGAGAGTAATATTATTTTATTATAAATATATATATTCTGATAAGCTGCTTAAGCTGTTATTGCTGTTTGATGCATCGAAAAGGCATTTCTTCAAAATTCTTTCTGAATATAAAAAGTTGTGAATCAATTCATTTATAGGCGAGTTATTTCAATCTTTTCTTCTTTTTTAATCTACAGAAAGATATATTTAGTAATATTATTTTGTCATCATCATAAATATATTTTCAAATTAGTTTAAATGTTGTTATAAATGTTTCGAAAAGTCATTTTTCGAGGAAGCTAAAAGATAGAATTTTCTTAAACTGTGAAATAAACAATGTATTTATTATTATTTTTAATATTGAAGTTTGAGTTTTTTTATTAGAGTTAATTTTAGTGTTATTATGATTAATTTCTAGTGCTGTATGTTAAAATTTTAAAACAAAAAGGAAAGTACTTGTTCTGTGGGAGTTGCATAAGTAAAAAAATGTTTTAGATTAAAATTTATATGAATCCATTCTATCATTTTTATGTGTTGTTGTTAGTGCAGTATTATGTGAATTTAATGGGGAGGGGGGGGGGAGAAGTTCAGTTCAGATTTCATAATTTTAATTTTGAACAATCTACTTCCACAGAATGTCCCCCCCCCCAATACATTTATCAGTTCTATAAATATGTTAAACATAAAAAAATTCAGTGCTTCAATGAAAATAAAAAATAGGTACTTTTTATTAAGTTATAAATTTATAATATCAGATTTTGGAAAATATCAAACATATCGATTTTTAATTCAAATGGGCCAGTTTGTGATGAATTCAAATTGCACTATTTTTTATCAATTCGTTATGTACTAATTTTTATTTGTTTTTTATAATAAATTCAGTTTTATTTTGCTTTTTTTCAATTTATAACAATATTAAAATTGATTTCTTAATTATTTTTCCAGTTTTACTATATAATTTCTACCATGCTTAAGTGTAAGTATCTTTCATAAATAGTTCACTCCTGATTCCGGGACCAATCCCGGGATTGAAAATATTGCAAACACTTTTTCCTATGTGTATGTAGTAGGTAAAAAGTTTTTGCACTCCAAATATCATTAAAAGCTAGCCATTTAATTTTTCAAGCAAAAAATTAAAATTTATGATTTTAAAATGCTATTCATCTTACATAAATTGGAGTAGACTCATAAAATTTAATTTACAAGAACTTCAAATTCTGTATAACAAAAGTTCATAGGAGTTTTGTAGTAACATGATTGTATGTGTGCGAGATGATATTCGTTAAAAACTTCATTTTATGAATGCTTATTGAAAGTTTAAAAAACTATGAATTCTAAATTCCATTATTTTTTTTAAAGAAAATAAGTATTGATTTGATTCAAAAAGGCATATCAACTTTTGTTGCATGTATTATTAGCAACAGTCAGAAAAAATTTTAAAGCATGTGGTGCAATAGATTAAAAGCGTTAGCACTTTAAATAAAGACTTTAACAGAATTATTTTTTGTTTCTGAGGCAAGTAAGTTTACGGTTTAAATTTGTTATTGATATGTGAATATAAACGAACGTAAAAGTTATCATAACTATGCATTTTTTTAGACTTAGAACTTTCAAATCTTGTAAGATTATAGAAAAGTTTTTATGGATACTTTAGACCAAAAGAATTATACTAGATTTTTTTACTGATTTTTGCCAATTGGATCATATTGTGTCCTCTATGTTGTGTGTGTTGTGTCAGGTATATATATATTTTAAAGTAACTTGAAAAACATTATTCCTTACCTAAAAGTTTTAATTTTTTAATTGACGCTATTTTCTCATTTCCATTTTCACTCTCATGTTTATATTTATTGCATATTTCTCGAGTGAGTGAATATTAACGTCGCACTGTTCAGCTACACTAGGGCTTTTGGTGATTGACCTAGTAATTTATTGCATGTTTCGCACACACACAAGGATTACATATAAATTTTTATAAATTAACTAGAGGAATTCAAATATGAGTAACATACATTTAAGGTTGGAGAACAAATAAGAAAATAGTGAAACAGTTCAAGTTTATTATTCTATTATTTTCTAATGCAATGTGTGTGTTTATTATAGAATTTTAAAATTAAGTAAATTTACATATGTGAAAAATTACAAACTTTTTCTACATATATACTCGCACAAACTGTATTTCAGATGAAGCATAAATGATTTTTTTTTAAAAAAATTAAGACACTCTTTTAGTTCAAGCGAGATATTTGGCACAGTGGGGAAGTTTGGAGAATCAGTTGGATGCCAGCTTGGATGTTAATTTCGTTGCTTGAACCTTTTTTAAAATCACTAACTCCATCAACAATAAGCCTCGCGTAGTTAAAGTTGTGAAATCAGCAAAGGAATAACCAATCTAGGAATATTGTCCATTTATTTAATGTTCAAACTATTACAAATTCAGAATTTTTAATATCCAGAATATAAATTGAAACGCGAGACAGATTTGAAGCTTTTACACGTTTTATATCAAAAATATTACATATTTAACCGATATCGGTTTTTCTAAGTAACCGTGGATAAATGGGGGACTGGAAACATGATATTTTATTTCAAGGACAAATATGACGGATCAAACAGTGGAAAAAAGATTTATTGGCAAACATTTACTTATATACCACAAGCCACTTTTCAGACATACATACATACACATATATATATATATATATATATATATAACACGTACTGTTTTAAAAGAACTAAAAAAAAGAGCTTGGTCTACAGGAAGAAATACAGCCTCACATTATATACATACCCAATCTTTTTTTGTATAGAAAAGGATTATTTAAAATGACTCTGGGTGACGTAGTTGGTTTGGCACTGACCTTGTACGCCCAAATTTGCGGGTTCGATTCAGACTAAAGTCGGTGGATTTTCATCATGTAAAAAACCGACAGCATTCAAAACGTATAATTATGCAACATGTAAAATAATCTTTGAGTTCCTGTTTGGCTTGAGTGTGCTCGGCAAAGTTAAATTTCTAGAACAAGTTATCATTGTCAGAGCTCAGCTGCCTTCCTCTGGGAAGAAAACTGGGCATCAAAATTATTCGCGGCGATTGATATACAATCTATATGGCGCCGCACTAAAAAGGGATACCATCTCCCGGGGAATGTACAAGGTCTTCAAAAATAAAATACAAATTTTCAGCGTCATTAAAAGAAGTATCTTCTGAATTTTGAAATTTCACATACTTTTATATGTGATACACACTGAACAATATACACTGAAGAGTTAAAACATTATGACCACCCGTACATTTTGCAACGAACTACCCTGGATGACGTGGAAGGCACGTGATCAGGTGGAAGTGGTATTTAACTGCTGCTGGATAGTCTGGAGAATCATTTTTTCACTTATTTCTGTGTGTGATGGGAAAGGCTGTCGATCTAAGCGACTTTGATAGACGGCAGATTGCAATGGCTCGAAGGCTCGGAACAAGTATTTCCGAAACTGCACGACTCATGGGTTGTTCGCGATCTACAGTTGTTAGCACTTATGCAAAGTAGATGAATGACGGTGAAACAAGCAGTAGACGACATGGTGCTGGACGTCCACACGCTATCAAAGAAAAAGGTGATCGGAGACTGTCTCGCATGGTGAAGCAAAACAGGAGCCAGACAGTGGCTCAGCTGACAGCCCAATACAATGCAGGGTCAAGTAGAATAGTATCAGAGCACACTGTTCAGCGGACACTGTTGGATATGGGGCTACGCAGCAAACTTCCCACTCGTGTGCCTTTGCTTACCAAGCGTCATCGCAAACTGTGCCTGCGCTGGGTCCGGGAACATCGCGACCAGTCCATGGATCAGTGGGAGAAATATGCCTGCTCAGATGTGTGAATCACGGTTTGTCACTCATCACGCCGATGGCCGTATCAGGACACGCCGTCTTCCAGGCGAACAGTTGCTCCCTCAAGATACAGTAGTTCATACACAGGCCGGTGGTGGCGGTATTATGTTTTGGGGGACGTTCTCTTGGGCGTCTCTGGAACGCATGGTTGTGGTAGAGAAAACCATGAATGCTACAGGGTATATGAGCATCATTGCGGACCAGTTGCACCCTTACATGGCCTCTGTTTTTCCAGCTCGAAATGGGATGTTCCAACATGACAACGCCCCATGTCACGAGGCTAAAATTGTGTTGGAGTTTTTCCAGGAACATGATATTGAATTCTACAAGTAGTTAATGTCCTTTCCGCCTAACTCACAGGATCTCAATCCGATAGAAAACATTTGGAATGTCATGGGAAGGCAGCTCAGAGTTTAAAGACCACCAATTCGCAATATCTAGGATTTGCGTGTATAATTAAAATATTTATTAAAATAAATTTTTAATTGCCCTTTTTAAAGGGAAATATTCATTTTTAAATCTGATGGTTAGAGATTTCAGCTACATTTCATCTATTTTGCACAGTGCAAGTGTTAGTTAAAATGACCGATTGCTAACTGATCGTTTAATGGCGCAATTTTATTTCTGACTTTTGATTTGCAATTGCCACTAGCAAGGATAATGCTACTGTCCATTAACCTCATCAATTTCAACCATGGTCAAATGACGATGCAAAATATGAGCTGAAAATCTATGCTTCTACAACTTACAATGCTTGCGATCCAATATTCTATCAGTTTTCATCTCGCCCCCCCCCTCAATACAATAACAATGTGTTGAATTCAATGACACTATACTTTGAAGCAAATGCTACAATACGAATTTAACCTCATAAATGTCACCGGCGTATATAAACGTCTCACTCAGTTAAAGCGTCCATTGCCCTGGACGTATATATGCGTCTTTCCGAAGTACGATTTTTTCTGTGCACTGCTATGCATATAAAAATTCCGAAAGCTTTTAAATGCAATAAAAGGAGCTTGACAGAGCATGTGTGTGTGCTTTTGAAGGATTTACTTATTTCAGAGAATTCGCTTATTGCGAATTGCCCAACTCAGTGCCTCAAATACGCGTGCCTACGTGGAAAGCAGTGGAATTGGGGAGCGAATCGCGTAACTTTAAATCGGCAGTAAAGTAATTAAATTTAAACCATACAAATTATCAAAATAAGTATTAATTTGACGAGTCTATGGGGTCACTGGTAATTATAAAACTTTTTCTGAACTTAGTATTGTTGAATAAATTGTAAAATACATTGCGCAGTACTGATACATAAGTGCATTATATCAGTAAAAATGTTTATTTTAGTTTGTATTATGTCAGAATGTTTTTTGTTTGTTTACTTTCAGTAAAGAAATAATTTTTTATAAATAACCTTTTGTTTTTGACTTTTTAATATACTCGCGTTCCTCTCGTACAGATAACACGCCCCCTAGGGGGCGAACCCCACAGTTCGAGAAACACTGTTCGACACTAAACTAACGAGAGAACAATTACATCCTTTTCATTGGGCGGATCTTTTGTGTCACCATGACTGGGTCACAATTCATGCACCATAAATTCATGAGCCACACCATTCAGCTACCTCTGGGTCCCTTCATTAATTTAAATTAAACCTCTAAATATATACTAGCAAATATGAAAATAAAGTAGTTCTCGTTCGGCTCAATCATAAAGAAAGTGAAGTATTTTAAAAATAACAAAACAAGAACACATATTATCCTCAGTACCTCCTTGTTTTAAACGTTTAATATTCTGTATCTATGAAATTTTTTGGAATACAAATTAGTTGCAGAAGTTATCTTAAATATATATATATATATGTAGGAAAGGAGTGCAAGTTTTCTTTTACTTCTTTTGATTTTTATTGTAAGAGATGGCACCACTAATCGAAACTACGTGAGTTTTAGCTGCGCGATACGATGAGGTCATGTATTTATAAAGGGGGCAGAAAGGAAAAACTGGGAGTTGCACCAAAGCTTGAACGAAGGCAGGTCAGAGGAAATCACTCTCTCCGTTGTTTTGAGAAAGAGTACGTGTTTTCGGAATTAGTATAGTGTTATCTCGAATAATTTAAAACCCCTTGTAAATAGTAAATGTTTTAGTTGTGTTATTAATAAATTAAGTTATTTTAACTCTGCGTGCTTATTTTAACATTAAAATCGAACCTTCCCCTAGACACCGTCCCACAAATTGGGGGTTCGACCGAGAATTTTTAAACTATTCAAAGTTTTATCCTAAGAGCATTTTTTAAAAGTTTTACCTCCTCATCGATTTTTGATTTCCTGAGCGGTACATTGACCTTGCCTTGCATCGCATAGAGACCTGGCGAAGCCTTCAGCTGGATAAGAAATTTTACGAGCGATACGGAAGTCTTACGAGCGATACGGAAATACTTCAGCGAGAACAGTCAACAAGAAAAAGGAGTCCATTGACTTGGTTTAGAAACACGGAATCTTGGCGAATTTCCACGTCAGCTACAGTCAACCAAAACTGGAAGCCCAGCGACTCAACGAGATACTGAACGAATTGAACGGGATTACCTTGATCATTGAGGTCAACACTGACGAGAGAACCTTTGTAACTGCATCGAATTGCGAGTTATCAACACGAAACAAGATTTCCTGTGTCATTGAGGTCAAGGTAAAGTGTCTTCAGAATTACATTGAATTGTGCTAGTATCCTTTTTTTGGTATTGTGTGAGTAATAGGCGAAAATTATATAAATGAATGATTTTGTGTATATATTCCCTGTTCTGGTGAATCTGAAATTGAATTTTGAAGTACTAGGTACTATTATTGGTTTAATTGCAGACATAAATATTTGATGTTCCTTTAGTTTTGGATTAATAACTGAGTACTTTCCGTGTTTTTTCTAAGTAATCTATTTTTGATAAATGAGAGGAACGCGTTTTTTTTAAATAAAAAATAAAATTGATATTAACTGTAATACTGTTGTGTTTTGTAAAAGGATTTAAGTTCCGGGAATTCTTTAAAAAGTCCATTTTTGTCTGTAATTGTTTATAATTGATAATTGCATCTTATTTAAATTATCTTTTGTTTCTTTTTAAGTGAGTAAACTTTTTGTGAGTCATATTAATGGTTTTGTCTCATTTAACTTGGGTAAGAATTTAAGTTGTTCTCTGGGTCACCATTCTGAGTATAAAAATGGCATTCTTACTCGCGAATGAGTGAGTGAGTGAATGTAGGGTTTAATGGCGCAAGAGCCGATTTCGGCTAAGCTGCGCCAATCAATTGTTAAAATATTAAAAATCCATTTAAAATACTCAAATATAGTTAAAAGCCCCTCACACAAATAAACAACAATCAGATTTTTTGGGGCACACCCCACCAAGTCAGACAAGTTTAAAACATTTCAGAAAAAGAAAATCAAATTATTTTATATTCAAGTAAAAAATTGCTAATAACAAGTTTTTGGTGGGGATTACCCCCACCAAGTCCGATAAGTATGATTCAATCGCGCCCCTTCCGGTGCTTGGTCGGAGTTAAATATTTTTTTTCCATAACTTCTGCTTCTTCTGCTTCAACATCATATATGAACATGTCATTTTCTTCTTCTTCGGAAGTCTGTACTGGAGAACTCTTTATCGGTATGTGTGGTGCCATTTTTATATACATAGCTGTTTCGTTTATTTTTTGTAGTAGCTTTTTCGTTCTTGCTCGAGATTTTGTATGTTTCCTTTTTGAATATTGTATTATACCTGCAGAAGGGAGTCGAGTACGGGAGTTGGATGAGGAAGCAGATATATTTGATGAAGTTTCCATAGGGCTGAACGGGGTGGTGCTGGTAGTAGTAGTAGGAATTGGTATAGGTAACTGAGGATCATTTGATATGGCTGGTATTTCTGAGGATGTGGAAGGAAGTAGATGTACCTGAGTTGAAGATGTGGAGACTGCAGGCATTGAGGGTGATGTACTTGCCTTTTGATTTGCAGAGGGTAAGGGCTTAAGACATTGTAATGGAGGGCAGATTACGTTAGTTATATTTGGATCGGTTTGAGTAGTACTGGATATAGTTGAAGGTTTAATGGCTTGTGCATATGTGCGAGATATTTGTGGGACAATCAATTTACGGGCTTCAGGATAAGATATATTTTCATTTGTTTTTATTTCCTGGATCTGTTTTTCTATTTTCCACTTTGGGCATAGTTTTGAATCGGATGTATGAGATTGGGAACAATTAACACATTTTGGCTCTAGACTACAATCCGTTGAAGAATGTCCAACGGATGCACATCTAGAGCACGTTAATTGACCGCGACAAGCTATTTGTGAGTGGCCGAACCTCTGACACTTAAAACAGCGCAGAGGATTCGTTATGTATGGACGGATTTTACAATTTATATAACCTGCTTTTATATTAGTTGGGAGTTTCGGGATATTAAAGGTCAGAATTATATGTTTAGTCGGAATTACTGTTGATTCTTTTTTTTATTGTAATTCTCCTGACCTGAATAACACCCTGATTTGAAAATCCTTCAAGGATTTCTGCATCAGGGACGGTCAACAAGTCAGGTTCTGAAATGACACCTCTGCATGAGTTTAGAGATTTATGAGGATTTATAGTTACAGGTGAGTTAAGAAAGGTTTTCGCGAGAAGAAACGACTTTGATTGCAATGCAGATATGGTTTCGATAAGTAGATCACCAGACTTTAAACGTTTTATAGATTTCGGTTCACCACCAATACCTAAAAACGCTTTATGTATTGCAAAAGGCGATTTATTCATCATCTCATTATGTGGTAAGGAAATCAGTAAAAATCTGGAATTTTTTAACATTTCATCAACGTTGAGAGTGGGTAAAACGAGGCCTTTACCCGGGCACGAAATTTCAGGATCCATGAAAGAGAGATGGTATTCATCCTGGTGTGGCTCCACCCACCACGGAGTCCAACAAGGGAGGCAGTGTGCCGGTCATCTGGCAATTGCCAGGCACGGCGCTTACCTGGAGTACACCCAGAATATAGTGCTACAGCATCAGGGCGAGGATCCAACGGGTAAACCCGCCACCCCTTATTTGCAGCACTAACCCTACAGCAATGTCTCCGAAAAGACTTATCACCAGCCGATTGACAGGAGCGGGCTCACTCCTGCCACCCGTCTACAGCGAAGCGTGGGCCAAAGGGTACGCAAAAGGTATCCTCAGGACACCATTTTCCTCCTTACGGGACGCCGCACACGGCAAACGTGCAGGTCGGATAACCTACAGTGTTAGTCAAAAATAAGTAATAATACGATTATTGAAATCAAAAGTCGAACAAATTAAAAGTTAAATTAAACTAATTAAACTCAATCAAAATGAATACAAAAATATGTTATTAATAACGAATAAGGATTTATCTAATAGAAACAAAATGAATACTTGTATACATGTACATTTCGAAAAAAATTGGTCTGTAGTCTAGACGGGAAATGAATGAAAGAATTATATCTCTTACTCGCGAAAAAGAAAGAGGATTTGGTGTCACTTGCCGAGGATTTGGATCTTACTATCGAAGCAGGTATCACAAATTGAAGTTAAAAGAGCTGATCGTAAAAAGCCAGATTACGTGGAAGACGATGTTAAAAAGATGCTTGATAGCATAGTGGAGGAACGTACAGAAAGGGCTGAGAGAGAAAGGACTGAGAGAGAGGATATGCGAAAGGATGAGAGAGAAAGATGAGAGTACGAATTAGAGAAGTTGCGAATACAAGCGCAACAGACTGCCGGTATGCCGAATAACACCGAAAACGTTCAAGCATCGAATAAACTGTTTCACGAAACTTTTCATAAGTTTAAGATGAAGGAAGATATTGGTTTGAATCTTACCTTATTTGAGCGTCATGCAGAACTAACTTCCTTACCGAAAAAAATTGGGTTAAAAAACTTATAGGTTTAATACCCGTCGAAATTGCCCATCTGATCGCAAGAGAACCAACTGGTAAGTGTAACGATTACCATCATATAAAGAATTTGCTCTTACAAAGATTTAAATTATCTTCGGAAAATTTCGTCAGTTATTTTTGTTTCACCAAAAGTCCGATGAACGAACATGGCAAGATTTTCAACACGAATTACAGATGTATTTTTGTGAATGGACTTTGGGCTTAAAAGTTAACACCTACGACCAATTACGAAAATTAATCATAGCCGATCAAATGAAGAAGAGCACGCCGTATGGTTTTCAGGAACACTTTTTGGAAGAATGGTCTACTATTAACTCATCTATTGAGCTAGCGAAAAAATTTGAAGATTATGAGAACGTCCGAAGAACTATAGGCCAAAGCAGTTAAACTCATTTGCTAAGAGATCGAACAATAACGATAATTGTTCTCAAAGGCAAGAACGTTTTCACCTTGGAAATAATTGGAATGATAGAAAATGCTTTCAATCGACGAGAACTTACCATAAAAGAGTTAAACCAGGTAACATGTAGCTACTGCAGGGGACCAGGTCACTATGCCGTAGATTGTACAAAGCGCAACAAGGGTACGAAAATCAATAAATCTTCAAGCTCTCCGGTCCAGATCTGTTCCCGAATTCAGCAAGACAGAATTAAGACCAGGAAAATAACCATCGGAAACAAGACTTTTGAGGCTCTAATCGACACTGGAAGCTCAGTTTCGCTCATTCGTGAAGATGTAGCAAATGAATCATCGAGCAATCGAAGCTCTCGAGGGACATTGTCGTGTTATCTGGATTGGGAAAGTACGAAGTCAAACAAAAGGATCGTTCAACGAGAAATCTAATTGGATGGAGAGAAATATTCCGTAATATGGCATGTCGTGCTGCGGTGCATTTGGAGGTCCAGGCAGTGATAGGATCGGACATTTTGGAACAAGCTTTTGTTGGCTTTGATAAAAAAAGGTGTTTATTTCCGTAAACACGAA
>BMAO01002115.1:0-21407 GCA_019973975.1 Trichonephila clavata
CGACAGTTTCAAGGCAGACCGTGTACAGACGCTTAGGGCACATTGGTCTATATGCTCGTAGGCCTGTCAGATGTGTTCCCCTTACCGCAACTCACTGTCGCCTGCGATTAACCTGGAGTAGAGAGCAAACATTGTGGATACCGCAACAGTGGTCTTGTGTGATGTTTTCCGACGAGTCCAGGTTTAGTCTGCAGTCTGATTCTCGCCGGACTTTCAATGGAGAGCGCCAGGTACCCGTTACCACCAAGAGAATACCATTAAACGACGCCCGTTACGGTGGTGCAGGATGGCTCGTTTGGGGAGGAATTATTCTTGGTTCCAGAACTGAAGTGCATGTTCAGAGAGTAACGATGACAGGCCACATCTATCGGGATGTCATTCTGGAACAACATGTACGTTTGTTTCGGGGTGCCATGGGTCCTGAATTTCTGTTTATGAGTGACAACGCCCGTCCTCACCGTGCAAGCATTGTAGACGAATGCCTTCAATCGGAGTATATCACCCGTATGGATTGTGGCCAGCATACTCACTGGACTTGAATCCAATAGAGCATGTGTGGGATATGCTTGGCCGACGAATTGCAGCCTGTCAACCCCCTCCCACCTGTCTACCGGAACTTCGGAGGGCATTGTTTAATGGAGTGGTGTAATATTCCCCAAGATCATATTGATAATTTGATACTCAGCATGTGTAGGCGTTGTAAGGCCTGTATTGCATCGTCTGGGAGACATACTCCGTATTAACCATCATACTAACCATGTTATGCAGTTTTTTGTAAATAGGTTCTTGTTTGAAATTACTCCAGGGAGTAAAAATCGCAATTTTTATTAATTATTTCAAACATCTTTTTTGCTCTTTACCTTTTGTTTAATAAATAGGCTTTACATATAAGTCAAATTTGTTTTGCTTCTGTTTCTTTCTTTGCCTGAACTTCATTATCCTTAATTTTTGGACATGAGAGTACGTTTAATTTTAAACAAGTGTCATATACTGTACATAAACGTTATTAGAGGAATGCCTACAATTGTTATAGAAATGTTGCGTAACTCAACTATTACCTTTTATTTAAAAAATTTTGAGGTATCCGAGGACGTAGAAGTAACCAAATTTGATCAATTTACACAATTTTTTAATTTATTGAATATAGCTATCTTTTGACTTTACAAAACATACTTTGTTTTGCTTCTACATCATCTATAGGCCAAGTTATAAGCAATTTTATAAAATTATAAAAATCGAAAGTGGGTCTTTAGTCTACCAGAATTGGTCATATAACTTACTCAAAATCTATGATGGTGAGAGTGATAACTCAAAATGTTATCGATGTATTTCTGTAAAACGTTTTGAACCTGATAATTATATTATTTTCTAGAGAGTGTACTAAAATATTTCCTATCGTATGAATATTTTTTGAGTTATGGTATGTTATTTAAATAATGGTCTCATAAAGAATGTTAAGCTTCTTATAATATTTACTCAAACAGCTCTAAAATTTGTAAGTTTTAATTAAACATTAAAATGTTAGTACATTCTCTAGATAAATGCATTAAATCTATTTTAAATATACTGTACTAATATAAGTTTATTAATTTTTTTCTGTAATTACGTTGAAGATTTTGAAAAATATTGCTAAAAATTCACCTACAGTTATGATTTTGTAAAAATTGGATATATTTTTAAAAAATATTATTAGTCAAATATTAGTATTTATGACAGTTGATTCCTAAAAAAACATTTATAATGTTTTAGTAAGCTATTTTCTTTTTTAAAAAAAGTGCTTCGAACGTATTTGTATACTTTAAACACATAAATGCTGCTGTAAACATCTTGGTATTTAATTTGCATAACATTGGAATTTGCATTACATTCTTGATCTTTATTATCATTAAACAGAGCCGAGTAGTAATGATCATGAAGTGACTAGTGAATTCTATGCTAAATATTTGAGTCTCTGATTCTACTAAATACTCCTCATGTAGATGAATATGTAGAGCTGAAAGTTAAACAGGGCTTTGATTAAATGTGCCTTGTCTATGTGGATTTTAGGAGAAAGTGGTTTGAGATCATGTGTTATTCTTATCGCATAATTAGGTTTCCCAGCTTTGTTACCCTCATTAATAGCTCTTAAGGTATCCGACAACTCTAAATTTGTAAATGTTTTCCAAGAAACGACATTTTTTAAATATTTTTTTAATAGGCCATCTTATTAGCTTTACAAAAATACCAAGTTTATTATTTTCCGTTCAGCAGAACAAATACTACAAGTGTTTTAGTAAAAGCAGACGTCATTACTTTAAGCAAGATGTCATACCTTAAAGCACGTTTAACTCAAAATGCGTTTTTTTTTTTAAATACTAAACAAGGCCAGAAGATTGCTAAAAAAGTTTTGAAAATAATTAACTGAAATTTTTTGTGTAGGTTCTGTATAATAGTTGAAGTGTTTGAACCTTCAGATTTATCAAACACTGTTTTATTACAATACTTACAGCCATTTATGTGAATATAATCACTGTTTTTTTAAGCAATAATTTCATATAATAACAAAGATAAGGTGCTTTATTTTTTGTATAAAAATTAAAATATCTCTTATCCTGAAGGTCAATTTAAAAATAAATAACATAGCAACACATCAGAATAGAAAAATTGAAAATTTGTTCATAAACATTTGGTAAAGAATAGGCCACGTTTATGTTATATTTTGTCAATTTTTGCCCATTTTAGTAATGATAATTTCTTTTCCAATTCTTAATTTTAGCATATTTTTCTTAAAATGTCTAAACAAATCTAAAAACAACAAATAAAATTCCCATATCCTCATTTTTTTTTAAAAAAATGTGTCGCAAGTAGTCGGATACCTTAAATTTTTGTAGAATACTTTTTTTTAAATGTAAATCCGTGACATTAAATAATTTAAAATATTTCAAGTAGGATTATATGTACCAAAATATCTGAATTTCAAATGAAAAAAAAACGAAGCTTTTGGAGCACATTTGATACTTTCTTTTTAGAAATAGTATATATAACACCATGTTTTGGTTTATTCATTGTCTTTTTCATTTTAACTTAGTAAGAACTCGGTAACTACAAATATGAAAAGTACAAAACAAGTACAAGCAAGAATTATTTTGAATTAACTTCTGAAGAATTCTGTGCTTTTATATTAATATTTTTTTCATAAAACCTTAAAAGATTTGTAAGTAAAAAAATTTGATCTTGGAAAAATTCCAACTGTAAAATGTTAAATTTTAAATCTCGTATTTCAATGATGTATAATTAAATCTTTCCTAAGTATTTGATAATAGACTTAAACTTTTGTCGAAAAAAATAACAATAAAACAGATTCTTAACAAGACGGACAACTGATTTCTTACTTATCATTTAGCAATTAATATCGATAATAAATAGTCACACATTTCACAAAATATTCTTCTTATATATAAATATATATATATATATATATACGAAGTCATTATAAGCACTACTAAAGAGAACATAAAAAATAGGTTTTTGCGCAGTCTACTAAGTTCAAAGAGATCAAGAAGTTCACCACGTCCAGACGAGAAATTAGAAAATATAAGAGACAGTTTCAAATCGCATAAAGTTCAGTTCACTGCATCAAAAGTGCCGATTCGGTGCAATTTAAATAGGAATTTCTGCTTTGGTGACACTAAAAGAGATCAATAAAGTCAGAGAGGGAATAGCTAGCTTAACATATCATGCTCGTGAAGAAAATAGTGGATAATTATCGGAAAAAAAGTCGCCACAATTTGTATTTTCTTTTAAAGTTATTTATTAAGAAATATTTAAAGTAACTAGAGTAAACATTTTGTGAATGAATTCCAAATAAGAAAACAAGAATATAGAATTTTACATATTTTTTTGTTTGGAATTAGATTTTTTAAACTTTTAAATTACTAAACTTTTTAGAAAAGATTATAGTAATATTTTTATTTGAACTGTCCCCACTCAATGCTCAAATAAATTTTTCAACTTAACAATTCATTTCTTAAACAGTAAAGAGACAAAACATTTATAGAAATTTGTTGATGCTCGTATTTATAAAAATTTGTTCATATTTAAAAAACATCTACATTTTTAATAGAATGCAATAGTTAATATATCAGCTTTTCTAAAAAGTTCATTAGAATTAATTTTAACTTAAGATTAGAGATTTACAAAAACGGTATCGGATAGTATTTAAATAATTTACACATATTTGATTTATTGGCTGTAGAGAAATGAATTTCGATACACTTTTTGTTAAATATTAAGATGCAACTATATTGAGTTTTTGTATAATTCCTTAGAAATAAAATCAATGATCAGTAGTAGTTTTAGTTTTCCTGATTTATTTTATGTTGCATATAGAAAATATTAAGAAGATTTCATTGCATTACTGGCAATTAATGCTTCTAAAAACCTAAATAATTCAGTGACATGAATAACAGGATTACTTCTATGTATAATCCTGCGTTCCATATATTAAATTTAGAGACCTTATTTGTGTACCAGGAGCATTTTTAAATTATAAAATTACCAAATTAATTGGTTTTTAAGAGCACTGTTAACACTAATGAATAATATGTGTCATTGCTTTAAGAAGAAACTCCAATTTAGCGGCCATTAAAAATGCACAGGTTAAACTGAAAGAAACTACTGAAAACAAAATTGTTGTAAATATTATATAAGAAAACTTACGTAGAATAGAAGAGGGTAATTTTTATGTCTAAAAGATGGATCTTAGATGTGCTACATAATTGCATTTTAACCTCCGAGCAATAAATTAAAAATAATACTTTAAAAAAATAAATGTGAATGCGTTATGTAATGGTTATGTACGTTCTACAGTCGTACTTCTCAACAGATTTTAATGAAAGTTTGCTAGTTTTATCTTAAGAAATGATAAATAAAGTTTCAAAGTATATATATTTTTCATAAGTTCATATAATTGAAATTTTTTTCCATAAATGCTTTAATAGAAATTTTGATAGTATAAGTGTTTGTCACTTGCATAAAGCAGATATTTATTTTAAGACAAACTTTTTTAACCGAATTTTAGATTATACGATATGTGCTTTTCAATAGAAAACATTTCATTAGACATTCGTTTCTTGTTCAATAAAAACTACCAAGACATAGTATACTTTTGTGTTGCACTTTAATTTATTCAAAAAACAATATTATATTTATTTTCAACTAAAACATGAATTAAAATGCATATATCACTACATTTACTTTATGAATAAGCTGAAAAAAAAATTTATAAATTATAACTATATTTTAAACTTTTGTGTTATCTTTAAAATTAATCAAAGAGATGCACGGATTATTTCTGTTAATTTTAAATTTTAAACAAATTTTTCTATATTTTTATCAAAATTCTTAAATGTCTCCTTGCAATTTCATTTTGTAAATGTTCGGAGTTTCTAAAATATTCGTCTAAAATCTCGGCTTATCTGAAAACAATAGAAACTTCTTTCCAATTTTTATCATTTTTATTCAAAAATAAATTTTAATGATTATTATTATGATAATTATATTCACACCATAGATCCTCCCTCATCAATTAGTACCTGAAGCGTACCTTTAAGTTTCCAGTAAAAAGTACCTTTTGATTTTGAGTCATGATTAAATGACGAGATTCACACCAGAACAGGCACCTATTCTCCAAAATTTGACACTCCACTTACTGATTCGATAATCTGACTACCTTATTGGCATTGATTAATTTTACATGCATCAGGTTCTCTACACATCAGTTGTCGGTCCTTTGATGGAATTAAAACTCGAGTAATGTGCTGAAATCTCTTTGGTCATAAACCTGCTTCACTCAGCTATGGCAGCAAATGTTGAAAGTGCGTGAATAATAATCTTGTATGTATAATTACAACATATTATTACTTTATGTTTGTTTTTATTATGTTGCTATCAGATTGATAAGTGTTTTTATATACGTATCATAACAGGTTTGTTTGAAGTAATTATTTTGATAATAATATCGTATATTTTCAAATATAAGTAGATATATAATTTATAAGCCGAAAGTGCCTTTCTTCTTAAAAAATGTACCTAAATTCAAAATCCGTATATAATGCAAATAATTTAAAAAGTTCTACAATTTTAAATGTCTCCATGACAGCAAAAATGTTGTAAAACGAGTGGAATATTTTCCAATCAAAATTCCGCAAAGTAAAACGCAGGACGTCATTTACAGTAGTTTTATTTCCGGTAAATTTATCTGGAGCTAACACCTTTATTATATTTATTTTATATCTTGTATTTCTGTATCAGTCAAGTTTCAGCATAATTTTACGTTTGTTTTGAGAATGAGTGGGAAGAGAAATTCGTGTTCGTAATAGTCGATCCATGCTTCAAGCCCTGGAGGAAAAATTCACTGCATGAAGATCAAATGCATTCCGATATTCTAATGAGTTAATGTCAATGTTACTAACTGTTCAAAAACTCGTATTCATACACTAAAATTGAAGGATTTTTTTTTCTTTTTGAATAAAAACTATGTTCAAAGCATTGGAAATAGAAAACAGATTAAAATCTAACTTAAAACTTAAAATTGTTAAAAAAATCTGTTTTTGCTATGCTACGTCCTTCCCGAGAATAGAGGATCTTATTAAAATCTTACCTTAACTTTTAAAATATGTTCCGAAATTCTCCACTTACACCCGAATAGATAGATGAAAATGATTTATTGAGTTTTGTAATGTAATACGATAGAAGCGAGTTATAAAAATGCAAGCAATTGGAAAGCAAATGTAATAGATTTCCAATTCACCGTTATTAAGTAAAGGTAGATGCATCAGAAAAAAAGAACTAAAAAATATAATCTTAGACTTATAGTTTGATGGTAGATTCTACAGTTAAAAGTATTTGTTGGTGTACTTCACTTAAAAAAGAAAGAGATTTTAAAATATATTCAATGCCATTTTACTATTGTGCTCAACCGCTTTTATTTTAGCCATCTTGTAAATAATCTCAGAAATCTTTCGAAAAACTCCAGTTTACTCAAAACATTCTATTTATTGCCGTACATACAACCATTCGTTTAAGAAAACAACATTTATAACTTTATAAGATAAAATCTCTCCAACTTCCTTCCATTTCTTTCTATTATTTACCATCAAAAAACCCTTCCCTTCGCCCTTTTTCTTCCAATTTTATGACTTCTAATACTTACCAGTCATTCTATCGGGAATCGAAAATCCCACCTGAAATATTTCAAGTGCAATAAATATCAAACTTCACAACACTGGGGAATATTGGTTGACAGTTGGAGAAAAAAAGCACTTCTCTCCTCTCCTTCCTATTTAATACCACTTGAGTTTCGGTATCGAATAAGAAAAATCATAACTTCCAGTCCAACATAAAAGTTACTTCACGGATAGAGCTAAAATATCACCTGCAAGTTACGGTGCCTTTCTCGCTTTTTTTCCCTACTTATTTATCTACCGTACTACTCTTGCCTTATGCTCCAGGAAGCATTTCTAAACTGAAGTCACAGAGAAGGATGAAATAAACAGTTATAAACAAAAACACGCATTTCTTACACTTTTACCATTTCGATGGCTTCTTGCTGTCGCACTTAGTTTTTATAGCATCTCTTGACAGGAGTCTGCTGCAGTACAATACGTAGAGTATTAAATAAAATAGTGCCAATGTGGAGAAATGTTGCTTATATTTTTGTCTCATTTCATTGCACATTTTTTCTAGGGGATTTGCTTATGCGTTTAAGCACAACATATCGTTATGTACGCTCTGAATGTCAAGAAAGAATGTTCAAGAAGGGGTTGTCCTCAAAATGTGAAAGCGAAATGTTCTGAGTTAACAAGGAAACATATGTTTCGATCTATTTATTCTCTGAACTGAGTGAAATTTTACTGTATTTCTTGTGTATTGAATTGAATCAATGTTTGAGAAAGGTTTTGACTGAATACTGGCATGAAATTAAACATTTACGTGATTTACTCGCATATATAAAATAATAAATATAGGTTATATAGATCTTAATATTTTTATATTTTTAATATATTATGTATTTATGTATTACATGCACGTTTTTTTAATTGTTCCTCTACTGTGTTTATTATATATTTCGTTATTACGTTTATTATTTGATTATTTCCTTATATAAACTTAATTTCAAATTCTCATTCCTGTTTAGTTTATTAATATTTTTATTAATTAACTTCTTTAAATAGATTTTCTTTTTAATCAGAAGCAAACACAATGTCTTTACTTATCTCATGCATCACCACGGTGAAATAGCAAAACTTAACTAGTCTCTCTGTCAAAATCAATCTTCAAAAGTCCAAATATCTTACTTTTTAATCACGTTTTAAAAAGAATCATCTCAAATCACAAGAGAAAGAAATCGCGCTAATTATGCTTTATCTTCGTAATACTTTTTAGGGTATCCGACTACGTTTGGAACTGTGATTTTTCAAAAGCGTAAAAATAAATAACATATATTTTAATATTTAGTGTCACTTAGATTAGAACACACGTATAAAATTATTATTATAAACACGTATTATTACTACAAAAAATTATTTAAATGCGATATTTTGGCAAAAAAATGAGCATATAATTACCTATTTTCAAAGCAGTCTCCTTTTATGAAAATTGCGTCTATTAGAATAATATTTTGCCTATGTATAGCTAAGACTTCTCCCGAGAGCCTGAACAAGAACTTTGAAGAACTCATACTATATTTTCAGAGTTACAACTAATTTAAATAATAATTGGTATTTTTTTTGCTAAATTTTTTCACACTAAAGTACTTAAATATGGATAAATCCACTTCCAAGTTATAAAATGTTGTTTGTATAAAATGCAACACCATGAAGGAATCATCAAAATAAAATGAACTTTGTAGCCAATTTCAATTATAGGATGTTACGTAAAATAGTAGTGTTTTAAATCCACCGTGCATGCGTGGCGTGCACAGAGCCCTCTAAATTGATGCTGAAAGCGTATACATAGAGGGCTTTAGCGGGACGTTGAAAATAGTTAATGATTACTTGTTAGTGGTGAATGTTTAGAGAGACCTAAGTATGCATCCAAGACGAAATAAGGAGGAATTAAAACAACTTACGGAGTGTGAACGGGGCAGGATTACCGGAGCGCAATAGGAGCTCGTGTGCAGTGGAACAGTTCCACAGTGATGCGAGCTAGTAAGAAGTGGACCCACGAGCACCGAAAAACTCAAAAAACTGGCAGTAGACGACGGAAGGTGACGTCAGTGCGCTCCGATAGACACTTGCTCCGCATTGCAGTGAATGACCATACAGCTTCATCCAGGCAGTTGACAGCACGATGGTCTACTGATACAGGTGCACTATTGTCGGATTCGTCAATTCTTCGACATTTGCCGCACCCTGCATTGCGTGTAAGGGTGCCTTTATACAGGATCCCCCTCACGGCAAGCCATCGACTGCTGCTTCTGCAATGGGCTCATGATCACAGGGCCTAGCAAGCTGATTGGCACCTAGTTGTCTTTCCAGATGAATCATGCTTCAATTTGTGGGATCATGATGGCCGCATTCGTGTTAGACGCTATGTTGGTGAACGCTGCCTTCCAGAGTGTGTTATCGAACGACATAGTGGCCTAACACCCGGAGTTATGGTTTGGGGTGTGATTTCGCATTATAGATGATCCAATTTTCTACGAATTTAAGATAATCTCATTAGCAACAGGTGCGTCCGTGAAGTGCTACAGCCGGAAGTCATTCCCTTCCTTCAAGGCATTCTTGGAGCTATCTTTCAGCAGGATAATGCACGCCCATATGTTACAAAGGCTGTTCAAGACTTCTGTTCAGTCCAACACAAGTAACGTTTCTTTGGCCTGCTTATTCGTCAGATATGTCGGCTATTGAGCACGTGTGGGATTTGGTTGGTCTGCGTCTCGTTCGTGATCCGTTTCCTGCAACTTCAAAGACGAACTTTTGCTGCATGCAAGCAATATGTAATTCTCTTCCACAAATAGACATTCAAAATCTGTTTGACTCCATGCCACGTCATATAGCAGCACTTATTGCAGCGCGTGTTGGCTGCACCAAATACTGATTTCAGACACTTAATATTGTTTTTTTTCTTTGAAGATTTCGTCATTTATTTGTTCTAATACAAGTCGTTTGTGCATTAAAATTCATTTTATTCTGATCATTTCTTCACGGTGTTGCATTTTTTTACAAATAGCAGAATATATTTCAAAACTCTTAGCTCAGTCTCTGCAGAGAGGTCTGAGCTATATATAGGCAAAATATTACTATTATACAAGCATTTTTAGTAAAAGCAGAATGTTTTGGAAATACGTAAATCTATATTCATTTGTTGCAAAATAACGCATTTAAATAAGTTTTTGTTTCAATATTTCCAAAATAATTTTATGCGTGTATTCTAATCTGTGACACTAAATAGTAAAATAATATTCGTTTGAACGCTTTTGCAAAAAAAACACGGTTCCAAACTTAGTAGGGTACCTTAAAAGGATCTGAAACACAAACATCTCATCATAGACATTTAAATTTTTTTTTGCTGAAACAGTATGTATTATCTACTAAAACCAAAGATTTCAATGTTTTCTGAAAGTGTTGTGAATTACAATATTTCATTTATAAAATATTCTGTATACAGTCGGATCCCGATTTAACGAGACCCTATGTAACGATTTGCTTTCTTTCCCCAATTAAAATGAAGGTAAAAAACCCTATTTAAGGAATAATAACTCCAAATTAATGAATTATTTCAGCAGTTTTAAAAATTCTTTTATTAGATTGTCTTAGAAAAAATTGGAGTTTTTTCAAATGATACATTCATGTCTGGAACAGAAAAATACTTTTCTTGTTTGAAGCAAATTTCAACAGAAAATGTGAATACCATTATTAGATTTTCCAGGTGCAGATGAGAAATAAGTGTAACCTATTTTATGAGTTTTGTGTAGGACAGTAAATTCCTTTTTTATCTCATCCCATTCCATAACGTAGATGAATATGCTGGTTGACTGGCTTCTGTGCAACTTAAGTTACGGAAATTGTTCATTTGTCAGATCTAATAAATAGAAATTCTGGTGCAGAGAATGATAACGAAACGCTTATCAAAACGGTTACACTTTCTAATGCTTTACATTGTTTGGAAAACTTGGAAACATACCTTTCTCTTATGCAGCAGAATGTAAATACCAGTATTTTCTTCTCTGCTTAAAAACGAAAAAGAACTCTTTCGAGTCTGGAATCAAGACGATTTTCAAACATTTATCAGTCAGTGTTTTGAAATTTCCAATTAAATGGGCGTAATAAAATTCACTAATGGTGTTTTTGCTGCTGCATAATACGTATAAAATTTCTAACTATGGATAATTTTGGTGTTGTTACTTATTGTAAAATTTCCAGAATGTGTTGTAGTTGTTGTTGTTGCTTATGCCACCTGATCAACAGTAACATCAGATGAAGTACACGAAATTCATCACAGCTAAGGGCTGGGATTTTACGTCTGTCGTTAGCTTAAGCTTTGAGCCCCATGAAAGTGACAGTACGATTTGGCTATGTTCTTGCACGATAGATAGCGACACCACCTATCTCCACCTCCACAATTTAGGAAATAGGGGAAGGGGAATATTCTCTCGGTGGTTCCAGCTGCTACTGCCCACAAGACCTTCGGACCCACTGATTTAACGAGTACGTACTCCGTAAGAGATGAAAAAGGCAAAACTAAGTCATCTCCCAGTAAAAACAATATAATTTTTTCGAAAAATTGGAATCGTTTTGTAAAAGCTGTACAAAAAGGGTGTCAAACTCAAGGGCGAACACTTGGGCCAAGCAAACAAGATTTAACTTTCGGTGGGCCGCGAAAAAAAATCAATATTCATAGAAACGTAGGTTTATTTTGAATATTACATTATAATAAACATATGTAAATATATATATATATATATATATATATATATATAACGAGGAAAGTTTAATGTTGGCATCTCTTCTTTGCTGTTATATTTCCTATTTCGGGAGAAATTTCGATATTTTATTATATATTATTGTGTGCCGATGTACTGGCCAGGCCGTAAAAATGATTTTTGCCGGCCTTATGCGGCCCGTGGGCCGCGAGTTTGACACCTCAGCTGTACAACCATTCCTTCTGAACTCCAAATCCCTATATTAGTTAGTGAAAGAACTGAGACGCTCTGATGTAGACACTCTGTGGAGGAAACTGGGCGTCACAATTGCTTGCTGTAATTGGTATCGCCTATATGATGCAGCGCTAAAAAGTGACATCGGCTCCTGGGGAATGTTTTAGATCTGAAAAGGCTTAAAATACCAATACGCAGCCCCATTGAAAAAGAAGATGGATCGGAACTCAAAGTCCTCACGGGGTTTTGAAGTTTGGAACAATAAAGGCCAGCTGAGCTCTAGACTTTAATTTCTTAACCGATGATCATGATTGGGTACTCTGTCACCACTAACCGAAACGTTAATTTTTTACTAATTGTACGATATGTAATAATAGTGACAGCGAAATACTATTGTTTTAACTCTAAATTTTTAATTGGACTTTATACTTTTCAATTTATTCAAGAAACGAAATCCTTTCAATTATATGTAAAACTTAAATACGAATAACAAATCAAGAATCAAATTAATTATTAATATTCCTAACGGCAGAGAAAACAAACTAAAACCCTGACCATATTTTACACGTTTAATTGCATGACTAAGCTGAATGTGTCTAACTAATGAGGTAGGAATTAATAAAATTAGCATCATTTTGTTTCCATGATATTTTCAAAACAAATTCTTTTTTTAAAAAAATACTATATATTTGAATTGATTAATGCATATTTTAAATAAATAAATATTAACGATTGATTGGTATTTGATCAGTCTTTTTTTCTTCCTTGCCTTATTTCCTGAATAATTCTCCTAGAACTTATTCCAAGGTTGGAATTTCTCTCACATCATTAAAGCTTTATTAAGTATTTAGCTGCTGAGATTGTGTCAATTAATTCAAGCAGTAATTGAAGATGCTTTTAAATTTAGAGTGCTATTAGTCTTTATAAAATAATTTAAAATTGACGTCAAACTGCATTTTTATGATACTCTGAAATTTGCCTTTAATCTTTAAAAACCCAAAAACATTGAGTGTAGTTCAAACGAAAGAGAGAAATGAAGATTTACTTAAACAAGTTTAAGGAAGAATGCTTTTAAAAGTAATGATACCTTAAATTTCTGACAGGAAGTTACTAAAGGTTGAAAATAAACTAATTGCAGCACTTTGCTTAGCCAAGCATTATCATTCCATTTAATGCTTCTAAATGGCTTTAACTTTTTTTGTTTGTGATCTAAAAATTACGTTTTCTGTATTTATACTTTTATTGTTAAGTTTTTGTGGATTAAGTGGGGGTTTAATTCTACGTTTCAGAAGTATTTGTGATGTTAGAATAAGACCAAAACGTTTGCAGCATGTTTGTTTAAATTTCTGTTATGTTATGTTATTTGTATCAGATTTACTCTTTCTGATTTAAATTTTGCGTTGAGCGAAACCATTGTAGCTGAAATGTTGCAAAATAAGTTTACACATGTAAACTGGAAAGTTTATTTTATTTTAAAAAAATTAGTATGCAGGATAAAAGTGCAAAGTGTAGTGTTTTTTCCCTTTGTACAACGTTTTAAACGTGCAACATTTTGGTTAATATTCACAGATGAATTACAAAAGGTATTGACGTTTTGATTAAAAACTTTATATGTAAAGTGATTGCGACTACGGTAGCCTTGTACATTTGATCAAGTGTTTGTGGCTGGCGTGCAGTAAGTTCAAACCCTAGTGCTTCTGAAAAACGATCGTGTCAATGGAATAATGCATGTTAAATCTGTGTTGGGGCTCAAAGATGTCCTGTTGGCATAGTGTGTTAGTTTGGAGAGAAGGGTGCCATCTCGTGTGTCGTCCTCGTGACTTGACCGTCGTTCAAATTTATGAGGACCGGTGGAAACTGCCCTCGTGTTACTTTACAGTTATGCGTTAACCCGGCACTTCACGTGCAAGGTATATCTTACCCAGGGCCTAACTTTTTTTCTGGACTCCATCTATCTTCGAAAATGATATAGCTTCTTGGTCATATCCTTTGAGGGACCTTAGCTTATAGGTAAGATCTAAAGGTATATTTTTGGATACAGCCTCTTCGGGTATGTCATACCCGGTGCGTGAATCGCAGTTACAGTTCTAAATGCATGAGTAGGTTTTAAAATCTTATGCAATGGCGTATTATTGTAGTTATGAGGAAGAATGTGATATTTAAGAATAAGTTAATACATACAGTGTTTAATAGATATGGTGCAACAGTACTTTCAGATGAAGAAAGGCTCTTTGCGGGTATGATTAAGAATATAATAGCAAGTATGATAGCAAGTAGTACCTCTACTGATATCTATACAGATAACTTAACTGGGGGAGCAATTACCGTGCTTGATAAAATGACCACATCAAGTTCAATGGATAGAAAATGTAATATTTAGCCTATAACAATATTTTGTTGTTGTTGAACTTTGCAACAATAAATGCGCAAATTATTTTGTTAAGTAGTCAGAAACTACCTACTAAACATTGAAGTATTTTGGATCTCGATTTACTGAAGAATGTAGAAACTAGCAAGCAATGCTTCTACGAAATTTTTAAAAAAATTAAGATTCAGTGAAAACATCGCACTCACTCGCGATGAAGACTAAAGGAGAGTATAAACAATGTACTGAATGCCATAATTAAAAAAACAGGAAAACTAAATTTACGTGTGAAAAGTGTAATAAACATATTGTATTTCCGACTGTTCTTCTTTTTTCACCTTTGTATACACATTTTACTGTAGAAACAGAATGTAAACATCATCGGGTATGAAATACCCTGTGCGTGAAGTTAAGGTCGATTTTTTTCGCGCGTGAAGTGCCGGGTTACAGAAACTGAACTACATTTAAACTGTCTACTAAAATTTATTGCACGCATGTTAAGTTGAACGTAAAAAATGATGCTTACATTTTGTAAATTCTTTAAGACAAGATTAGTTTCCAAAAAATTGAGAATAAAATATGGTATTTTTTAATACAAAAATATTTTTATTTTTATATTATAACTTTTATGGTATTTAGCGCTTTTTGTTTGCTAGGTTTCATTAAATTCATTTATAATCTACGAAATACCTTAACAAGTTTCAATATAATGCACCTGAAATATATACGTATGTCGTAATTTCAATCTTTCTTTTAGAAACTATACTACTTAAAGAGATTTAATTAACCTCAAAATGCTGATCTCGGTCAGTCATGCTAAAGTACACTTATTTAATATTAATGATAGCATGGATACATAAAAAATACACACATAAACACACAGACAAGTTAAAAAATCAAAATAACTAAATAAATTTTTCTTCTTTTACTTAAAATTAAATAATGCTTTGTAGAAGAATAATAACAGAACACTGTATTAATATTTTGATTTATATAGGAAGCAACCTTTAATGGCAGACTAAAAAAGATCAGTGGGGTTGTTTTTATAATTAATTTCAAATTACTCGTACCTTAAATGTAAGTTAAGTAAATAATGTAAAACTTCTACATGTAATTTAATGGAAATAAGATTTTAGTATGAATTACTTCAACTGGATATATTCAAATAATTTTACTATTATGAAACCAAATGTATTTAAGGTTAAATTATATTTACTTGCATACTGCATGCAAATTATAAATATAGAGTGACAGAGTTATTTCAGAATCTTTCAATGTCAGGGTTATTTTTCCTGCAAAGACCAATACCTTAATTAATGCTATTTTACAATGTCTTTTAAGGGAATCGGGACGTTCTCATTAATGCAAAACAAGCAAAATTTTGATTTTCAAAAGGACATTATTTTCAAAAGCAAAAAGACTCCATAAATAAAAAAATGTCTCACACAATCTATACACTTATCTTGATATACTATAACATAAAATTTTTAAATGTGCACAATACTTTTAGAAATATAAGGAATTGAAAAAGTACACTTCAATAGGTACTTTCGTATACATTATGTTGATTAGGTACCTCTGTATTTTTCCTTTTATAACATATAAAACCACAAAACATGCTTTCTTTTAGAAAATTGGCATTAAAATTAGAATACTAACATTCTAGGAATTAAATTAGTAACATTAAATGCATTATTACTATACAAAAGCTCACTTTAAGATTTCACTAAAATATAATAGATATAATTTTCTACGGATGTATCTAAAAACTAGAAAAACACATGTTGAGTAATATGAAAAAAATTAAATAAAATGTTACAGCTTACTAAAATTTGATATTTAAATCATTCCAGATTTGTATTAATCCGGCATAACCGCTTTTAAATCATCATTCTTCCTTTTATTTTGTCTTTCAATAGTTTTGTCCTCTTTGCTGGCTTTTTGAACTATGATCTCGGCCTTAAAAATTCTAACTTTGTCAATTTTTCGAAGGCCTAAGCAAGTGTTAATCACATGATTTATTTTTAGTTCTCTTAATATTTTCGTTCTTGCATATGCATCTTCCTTAAAGCATATCACTTCTTCCATTACACCAATTTGCAATTTTCTTTTCCACAAATGTGTTTTTAAAACTTGATTCAATACATAGTTATTGAAGCTTTCATTTGGATTTTGGGTACGATCATGAAAACATTTTAGTAAAAGTTTATTGCAGTTAAGTCTCTAAAGATATGTTTTAAAAATTATGTATATGTTTGTAATTATGTTTTTGATCTAAACAAGAAATGGTTCTGTGAGGGAATGTTTGTAGATGTACTTTTCTCCTGAACAAAGACATTTGTTGTAACCCAATATTTGTTGCTTACATTTTAAAACTGCAATTACTTAGGGTTTTAAGCTTTGAACCTATACATGATATACATTTTTAGAGTCAGCCTTAAATTTACTTTTTTTAAGATAAAAATGAAAATTAGATTTTTTGAGGTTCAAGAACGTTTTAGTTCTTTTAAGAAAAGAGTTGTAGGAACACTAAGGAAATATATTTAAAACAAATATATGAGCCAGATACAATAGATGATTACAACAGTTCAGCAAAAAAAAAAAAGGCTTAATAGAGGAAGAAATTGTCTTAATGAAATAATACTCTACAAACATGTCTATATAAGTGAAAATACTCATTCTTCCATTCATACAGATTAAGCCTAGAATTTCTTTCAAGACTGAAAACATTACACGCATTCATGGAAAAGTTGTCACTAAGGGTGCTCTAGAAACCATACTTACTTTCAGCAATAAATACAATACTTTGATATAATGTATTAATAATCTCACAATAAGAAATATCTTTCCTTATGAAGTATGTAATTCTATTTATTTAAGGAGAGCAACAATTAATGTAAAAACTAAATGTTTGATTTCAGTATTATTTAACTGTGTCTCTCCTCTCTCATTTTTTTTCTTTTTATTATAGAGAACAATGTGAATGCGAAATGTTAAACTTATATAAATGATGTATTTACACAAATCCAGAAATTTTGGATTTTTCTAATTTATTTAATTATAGATTACTTAAGACGTATCAATTTAAACGTTGCAATTACAGAATAGTACGTTAAAAACTACAATTTTTTAAAACAGCATATTGTAATGAACCAAACCATAAATCAAAGAAAGTTTCTTGGAAAAAAATTGCGCTAAAACGAGAGAATATTTCAGATCCGAAATAACAATTTGCGCTCCTAGTTCAACACGCTTGTTAGATTTGTAACACCCGCAATTAACGAGAGAAGTTTGTTGTTAGCTCTCTAACTGATGTTTTAATGATATGCATCGATTTATTTTCAAATGCATCTGTTCGAATTTGCTGAACTTCGATTTAACACTCCTCACAGTATCGACAATTGAATATTTTCTAAAGAGAATCATTGAAGTTTTAAGGAACTTTTGATGTTTATTCCTTGTAATTTGTTACTTAAATAGTTTATCAATTGTCGGATTGTTTGGATATTTGCTACTTTATCCTAGTAGTCAGAGCTAGAACAAACTATTGACAACGAATGTAGAACACAATGACTATAAATCAAAAAATCCAGAAATGACCATTAAATTTCTCAAATTGAATACAAATCTTGTGTGCTTAGTTTTTTAGAAAAAATTGTATTAGTTAAAATAAAAAATAAAGAAAAGAAAACCAGACAAAGTATTTAAAAGGGGGAAATTTTTATAATCATAACTTTTCATAAAACAAAGTAATTTCTATTGAATAATGTTATTCCGGCTAAAAACAGTTGTGTTGTAATAGTAAGATATTTCCGTGTTATTATTCCTTTGCTACGATTAATTAGTTTGACTGGATATAAGGGGACATGGTACGAATTACGCAAAAAGTTTCAATTTAAAGATTTTCAAAAATGTTTGACTGCCTCCTATGTGTGTATGCTACGTAAAAGAGATTTAAACTCAAAATTTCATAAAAAAAGTTAGCCATTTAGTTTTTTAAGGAAAAAACTTGAAATATGTGAAGTGATTTTAAAATGCTACTTTACTTACAAAAATGTACATACACGCAAGAAATTTGATTTACAAGTACGTCAAACTATGTATAACAAAATTAGTATAGGGTTTGAGATAACGCTATTGGTATTTGTACAATACTTCTTTTTATATGAATGTTTATTGAACATTCCTTAAAAAATGTATAAATTCTGAGTGCAATTATTTTTAAAAAAATAAGTATTGCTGTGATTCAAAAATGCATACCAACTTTGTTACATATTTTATTAGCAATAGGTAAAAAAAATTCAAAACATTAGGCACAATAGGAAAAAAGCCTTAGCATTTTAAATGAAGACAAAATAGTTATTTTATCTTTCTGAGATAAGTCAGTTTGAATTTTGATTTACCACATGGATGTGAATAAAAACGAACGTAAAAGCTATTATAACTAAGTTTTTAAGTTTAGAGCTTTCAAATTTTGTGAGGTTATAGAAAAGTATATAAAGAATAATTTAGGTTAGGAAAATTATATTTGATTTTTTTACAGATTTTTTCAATTGGATAGTACTATGTCCTTTTAAAAATGCACACATAATTTACCAATTATAACAAGATGCATATTGAGATGTCCCTTATTTATTTATGGAATGAATTCATAAACAACAGGGAAAAACGTAACTAATAGAAGCAATACCAGCTGTGTCTTTTTTGCTGGAAGATTATTTCTAAATTTCCAATTTCAAATGCTTAATAATGGCATATATCAGATGCCCTATGTTTTAATGTCCTTATTTATTCAATAATATCTAGTAGAACATCTTTGAATATATTTTTTAAAAAAATCTCTACACAGTTAAATAATTTAAATTTCTCGAGAACTGCATGATTAAATTTTACACAATAATACCTCTATTTCCTTTTATTTTGCAACTAAAAATAAATAGAAAAATAATTTTCTTTTTATATTAAATATCCACAAACAATATTTTACGCATCACAAAAATTTCCGAAAGTATATTTTGGAGTTTTTTAATTAGTTTTACATAATTCTCTCCATAAATATTAAATATTGTGTATTCATTAAGTATATTTGAGAAAATAAAAGCAGAGACTGTTACAAACTGCATAACTCTTCATTTACTAATGTATTATTTTTAACGTTAATGCGTTACCTTAGTAAAACAATATTTTCACATCCCTTAAGATTACTTTGTAGAAACATAGTTATTAGAATTATATTAAATCTAATAATAGGAATATCATAATACATGAAGTATCTTACAAATATTATACATATTTATAATAAGTAAAAATTTTGTATTTATTTGAAGATAATAGGTTTCATTATTTGAAGGAAATAATTTTATTTCAATGTGACTATAAAGTATTTGAACAACGGAATATAGAAGATATCTTAGATTTAAGTATTTTAAATAATTCATTTGATACAGATTAATTTTAACATTTCTGTATATCTAGTTTTCCTTATGTTTATTTAGATAACAAGATAAAGAAAAGTTATGTTCTTAAATTTTCGTCATATAATCATACTTAAAAAGAATAATAATGTGATTAAGAAATTGTGTTCCGTTTTTTTTCCATTTAATAGATATGAAACAAGATAAAATAATTTTACATTGCCTATTTTTAAATTGTTAGCTTCCTTCGGACATCTATTTCTGTCTAAAGAAATAAAAACAAAATAAATATTTTGATTGAAAAACTTTAACAAGTATTTATCTATCATAAACAAAAACAAAAAAAATGTACAAGTAGAAAATTTTTTAAGTCATCTGATGAATTTTTTTCTTCTGTTTTAGGATTCAATATTTTCACATAGTCTTTTTCTTTTTAATTATCAAACGCTTTTTACAAAACAATTTTTTTTAATTCAAATTGCTCCTTTGTCATTTAAATTTGGTGGAAAGTCACAAAAGGCAAAATAAATACTGTACAATAAAAAGCCTCGTGTATATGTTAACAATATTTTTTTTTAAAAAATGTTCTTAAAAGCTTTTACAGAAAATAATAGCATTTTAATTTTTTTTCTATTTTTAGGAGAAAAATGTTTAAATATTATTGTTGTGTGCTACAGTATCGCCGTATATAATTTAAAATTTAAGAAATTTAAATATGCAGAAAATTAATAGAACTATACACACACACGTATATATATGTTATATTTACATATATTAACAATGGTAAACAAGGAAATTATTATAAACTCAAAAAGTTATTATTCAAATAAATCACTATGTATGATACAAAAACAGAATGAATATCTTTCATACTGAACTTCTGAGAAATACAGTATAAATTTGGTATTAGGATATTTTGGGCCAAAAGTCTGCTTATTTTAAAAATAAGCATTCGACTTTACTTTCGTCTTTCTGAGAAAATATTACCCTCTTTAATTATATTTAGAGGAATAACATAAGACGTTACTTATAATCAAAAATTGAGGAACGTTCGCTGCTGTGTCGATTAAACTATTTCTGACTCACATATTTTAATATATGACTTAGAAATACTTCAGCAATAAAAATAAATATATTAATAAAAATAAAAATAATGTTTTAAGCTTCGATTAAATTTTCAAATATAATTTATATATTTTCTTGTAATATTTCTAAGTAAAACTATAAGTAGTTGCTATAATGCATAGTAGAAATTTCGTTCTTTGATGCATTTTATCAAATTAAATTACGCACATATATTTAAATAATTACATTTATTTTAACTTATTTTGCATTTATTTTAATGAATAAAGAACATATATTATTTCTTGATATTAACTTTAAAAGTCGCATTTAATAGTTTTTTCTAAACAGAGAGAGATTATTAAATTTAAAATTTAATAAAAATATCATTGCTTTTTATTCGGATTTTTTATTTTAATTTAATTTA